>JAUCMR010000156.1:14864-30494 GCA_032357425.1 Enteromius argenteus | reverse complement strand
TGTAACTTTATATCTCGCAATTCTGACTTAATATCTCGCAATTCTGACTATATCTCAATTCTGACTTTCTAAATTTGCAATTTTAACTTTATATCTCACAATTCTGACTTAATATCTCGCAATTCTGACTATATCTCAATTCTGACTTTATATCTCGCAATTCTGACTATATCTCAATTCTGACTTAATATCTCGCAATTCTAACTTTATATCTCGCAATTCTGACTTAATATCTCACAACTGTAACTTTATATCTCGCAATTCTAACTTTATATCTCAATTCTGACTTTCTGAATTTTTTTTATTCAGTGGCAAAAATGGGCTTCCATGATTTTGAACCATTGACTACAAAAAACATTTACATTTACCTGTTTTACATTCAATTAAAAACACATCAAATTTATAGGACTTGGAAAATTAGGAATTCAGTCTGTCAGGCTCCTACTCTCATAAAAAAACCCACAGCCTCTGTGCAAAATCACTCATATGCAGTGTGACATTGCACGGTTAAAGCATGATTCATTTTAATATGTTCTGTATCATTTTAATAGATTGCTTTATCAACAATGAAGAGCTTTTCAAATGCACATACATTTTAAACAGCCATGAAGCATGAGCTCTCAAAACAGTCAAAACAGTGCTATTGACATGTTTATTTGTTTATCCCAACAGCTATTACAAAAAATATGTTGATATAATTTTAATTTGGTGAATAGAATGAAGTATGGTGTGTGATGTTGTTATTACAGTATGTTGTGGTTCAGATGGACGTGTGTATGTTCTCACCAGATGTTGTGTGAATTCGGTTTAACTTATAATATGCTAAATAATATTCATAAATCTGGTAGCAGGAGATCAAGTCTGTGGGTGTTTGAAACGAGCTGAAAATCAACCGAGTATTTCATTTCCTTCTGAAGCGCACAGATCCTCTGCACCATTACATCAACACATGATGGCTTTAGCACACGTGTTATAGTGATGCCTCGTTCTTCTTTCTGCCGTGGGCTCAGATAAATGAACATCAGGAACCCGACACCGACCACAGAGCTGCTTTAAACACACACACACAGCACAAGCAACTAGAGACTCATGATAAAAATACATAAAATCCGATAGAAACTGAGATCTGAAGTCAAGTCAAGTCACTTTTATTTATATAGCGCTTTTAACAATACAAATTGTAGCAAAGCACTGAACATTATCAAATAGAAGAACAGAGTGATGGTAATGTATAATGATGAGAATTAAACTTTATTTATCAAGTGCAGAGACGGTCTCTGTAGTCAAGACGACGATAATCACTAGAAATAAGTTGTCCCCAACTAAGCAAGCCAGAGGCGACAGCAGCAAGGAACCAAAACCCCATCCTGAACAGAGAATCCATGATGTATTATACATCCCAGTATGCCATTTATGAAATAGATCTTCTTTCAACTTCTGCTCAATTAAAATACGTCCTTGCCAACAATAGAAAATGTTTCAAGTGGTCTAAGATTTAAAAGCAGGAAAAGGCAGTGAACTAAAAACTTCACACTTTTATGAGCTGGTAGTATGTCCCGCTTCTGTGGTGCTCAGAGACTGGGTGTCTAATACAGGTCATCTTAACAGGAACCAGAAACATTGTGGGTGAACACAACGTGTGTAACCTTGTTCTGTATCAGACACACACTGACAGGGATGGATGAGCACAGAGCGGAGGGGAGGACCTTCTGAGAAACACTCCTCTGCTTCAGTGTCAAGGCTACAAAACAGATATAACCTGAAACACACACACACTGCACAGATAACCAGCGCTCATAACCACGAGTCAGAGCTGCAGAAACCTCATCAGTCAGAGTCAGGCCACTCTTACATACAAAAAGTGTGCTATTAGTATACTGTTTTAAAATGAAAAAAATAAATGAAAGTGAATATACTTTCAGGCTATTTTAATATAAGCTAAACAGAGATATACTTTGCAAAATTATACTTAAGTGAACTTGGATTACATCAGCAGTTCTCAATCCTAGTCCTCGCGCCCCACAGCTCTGAATATTTTGCATGTCTCGCTTTGTTAACGCACACGATTCCGATAATAAGCTCGTTAGAAGAGAGCTCCGTGTTCATAAAAAAAAAAAAAATCCATAATCCAATAACATTTACATCTTGCATTAAATATTCTTTATTCAATGTCTGAACAGTAAATTCATGAACTATATTAATATCAGTATGCTATTACATAAACTATATTTGGTAAATATTCTTAAACTTTACTCACATTTACTAGTTAACAATGAACTAGTATGCTTGTTTTAATTTTGGCTTCAGTTTCAATTTTCTGTCGTTCATTAATGGTAGGCTGCTGTTCATGAGGACTGATGCTGAGACTGAGTTTAGCTCTGATAGCCGAGAATCAGTCTGAGCTCTAATCAAGCTGTGAGTGTAATACAGCTGAAGGCCTGATGGGAGCGCTCCAGCTCCGCCGCTGAGAGAAAATCCAGCAGTAGCAGCACATCCAGACACACTGAGTCATGTTACATCATAAGAGAGTCAAGGGTTATCAGGAGCCAGAGAGATTTGTATTTTGTTATCTCCTTATGAGAAGGGGAGTAAATAGATTACAAAGACAATAAATATAAAGAATATATGCTCGAGACAATAAATGTTAAACAATTAATATGCATAAAGGACAAAACAAGGAAGAATAGTAAAAGTAATAGAAAATGGCAAAAGCATATTTACTTTATGAATAAGAGAACCTGTATGTGATTGTTTTCACAATTTAACTGTGCAATGCAGTTGATGATAAAGTGATACTCAAGAGGAGCAAAGAAAGCCTTCCTTGGCTTTGGGTTGATGTGAAGTTATGGATGCACTGTTTATAAACCAGCTAGTTCTGGTCATGTACTGTAAGATGAATGGTCAGTACAGTGATCTAGTTAGTTGACGGTGGCACGAAACAGCATACAATCACCGCAAATTAGCATCACTCAGAGTAGGGGTCTGGAAAAATCAATCGTGGAGTGAATCATTTAGGAGTCATCAAGCAAGGTAAAAAAAAAGCAAGAGAATGAAAGTGTTTTTTGACCTTGCACGCATTTCAACCTGTTATTCGAGACTCCAAAAGCCAAAATATGTGATATGTCCAAGATTGTCCTGGAACAGTAAACATCTGGAAGTGTTTTGACCATCCTCTCAACTCTATTGGTGCTTCAGTGCTTCGTTAGATGGTATTACCCACCCATCCACATTTGTCATCAGTCTTTCATTTAGAGACGTCTTTCTGAGAGTCCTCAACAGTAGTAGAGAATTAAAGTGCTGGTTTTCTGGGAGGTGGGAGAAGCCTGGCTGCTCTTAAAGCAACAGCGGAGAGGAGCTGAGGTGCCATTAGTGGCTCGAACACAGCTGGAAGCCATTCCAGAAACACGCTGCGCTGGACCTCGGCTCAAACCACATGTTTTCACTGGGTTTTCACACTGTTCCTCACCATTGACTCACAATGAGGAAAACGCAGCCCTCGTATTGTATCTGGCTAACAAGGAGAATGACTAGAAGTCATCGTGGAAATGATAGAAGAGCGCTGCTGTTCTAGAGGAACCTGCTCTTTTATACAGGATTGATTGTGGATTTGTAAAGTTAGTGAGCGGTACAAACTCAATTAACAGAGGCATTCGCTCAGAAAGCCAAGAGTAGAGCATTATCAGTGACGCCATACTCTTAAACTGCTGAGATGCATTTAAAGTCATTGTAAAACCACATCAGTGCATTTTTACAACACGGACTGTGGTTTTTAATAACAGCTATTAGATATTTAATTTGCTGCATCTAATCAGTCAGGGTGAAATTGCAATGTTAGATTGAAGTCGTATGTAGTTCAAACCTCAAACTGGGCCAATTCAGATGGAGCGATACCAAACACACTGAGTTGCTTCAAATTCAGCTGCTGCTTTGTTTTCCATTATCCACCACAAACTGGCTGCTTTTTTGTTTTGCGTTTTCTTTAATAAAATTGCCCGTGAAGCACATTAATGGTGTGTGGCCGACCACATATCGCTTTGAGAGGTGTGCTGTGTGCTAATAAAGTCAATGTATTTCAGCAGGCCAGTTAAAGGAATCTTTGATAGTGAAGCATTCGAGAGAGATTGTTTATCTGAAATGCATGCGTTCAGTTGAGCTGTGATTACAGTGATGGAGTGTAAGATTACAGTTACTCATTATTGTTTGCTGACCACGGTGAATTTCATTAGAGTTGTTGAGGTTTTCCTTGTGCGTATCTCATATCAGGGATTATTGTACACTCCATAAACTCTGATTACTGCTTCTCAACTCAAACCAGTATATTTTAGTACAAACTGCCTTGAAATATAGCTGAAATTTACTAAATGTCATTTTTATTATTATCATTTTATTTCAGTCAATGATTACTTTGTTTCAAGAAACACTTTTAGGGAGAAATTCTGACTTTTAACTAGTTGCTTATTAGCATGACTATTATTTACCCTTAAATGAATGAAAGTTTCGACAATCATTATTACATATTCAGGTCTTTAGTGACCCGGGCCTTTATATATCCAGCACGGATGGATCTCTAACTGCTGCAACAGCAAAACACTCTCTTGATATTTTAAGAATAAAGCATATTTCATTACGTTTTGAAATGAAAAGTTGAGCAGATGATTTTACCATCACTGTCATCATCAGACAACATACACATGCATATAGCTCATATTGACAATCTCAACTATATTCTCAAAATTATTCAGCTATTCCTAATCAATATTTTGATCTCTGGCAGCGGTAATACTTTATTTTAAGGTGTCTGTAATACAGAGTAATTACCTAGTAAGTACTTACAATAGTAGTAGCTGTTGTACTTACAAAAATGTACTTGCCATGTAACTAAGTTATGGAACACTTTGTAATTATGTAGATGTAACAGGCTGCTACTGTTACACATGTTACAGACCGAGTCTGTTACACAGCTACTTATGTAACCAAAAGATTGTAACATATGTGTTGCAGACTTTATACAACGTAATTATAAATTCATGTAAACAGACATAAGCTACTTAAAATAAAGTGTATGAAGTTTTTACTGTGTAACAGACTTGGTTTGTTACGTATGTGTAACAGTAGCTGCCTGTAACATCTACATAATTAAAAACTGTAATTACATCTAACTTAGTACATTTTATTTCATGTAAGTACTATTACTATTACTAAGTAATTACTCTGTATCATGACACATTAAAATAAAGTGTTACCCTGGCAGCTTATTCACCACAGCCAGCATCAAATGACAATGACGTTTATATTTCACTGCGTAAAGCCATTCAAACCAGTTCAATATTTGTGCTGATGATATTAGTTTGTTTTATACCTGTGGTAACATCACGTCATCATTGTGTATCAAACAGTTCCACCACAAGAAATAAAGATGCATTGCATGTATTGAGTTATTAGATATGGAAATATAGTTGTGCAGAAAAAAAATATGTACACATTTACATACCTCGGGTCTAGCGACCCTATACGCTTTTTACAAAAAATTAACCCGAAAACAGGCATTCTTTTATATTTTACTGTTTTTTCTTCTTAAATTGCTTAAAATTAATCAATTGAGGAATACTAAGAAAGTTAATGTCTACCTTTAAGAAATGAAGGCGGAAGAGGGTAGAGATTGATGTCCTGGGTCACTAAAGACCCGAGGTTATATTGGCTGTTTATTAGCACATATTCTACATCCTTATCCTACCCAATACCTAAACTTAACAACTACCTCACTAACTATTAATGAGCAGCAAATTAACACTGAAGTACACTAGGGATACAGCTTTGTTCAAATCAATAACCCAGAGTATGAGCAACAGCCTCAGTACATGTGTTCATTTAGCAAGCATAAACCTGACTAATTAATCTCAGCGATTCCAGACATTTGCATTGGGTTAGTGAGATCAGACATCTGTTTAGAGTGGCTGTTGTTAATTAGCGCACATTATTTTGCTCATTATAAACACCCACACTGCTACCGTCTCAGCGGAGCTCTGACCCGGCTGACATGGGCCGTACGTCATCGCTGTTTGTACGCAGTCAAACTAACTGCATGAGATCTACAGCACTGCCAACGCTGAAGACATACGCTCCCTTCATAGAGCACACTGCTGTATGTTTATAGACCACAGCAGCTCCATACGATCCCACTGTAGCTATAAAACATGCACTTCTGTTTCACAGCTGACATTATTTTCATTTTTTGCTTGTAAGTGAAGAAGGTTACCATGAAATATTGGGATGAAATACTGTGATACTAAACAGCAGCCTGAAATGCCCATTCCTGCTGGGATTTCTGTGAACTTAAATACATATGAAGTAATGCTGAGCATAGAGATACACAGGGCTGTGAGAAACTTACTTTTCACAAGTACTAGTGATAAAGAGTTCATATTTTTACATTGTACTTTAAAAATAATATCTGGTTACACTTTATTTTAACGTGTCCTTGTTACTATGTAATTATACATTGAGTAATATCAATTAACTACATGTACTTACTACATGGTAAGTGTTAGGATTAGGGTTTGGTTTAGGGTTACTTGTATTTGCTATTATAATAACAATAATTTATGTATAATTACGTGCATGTTACATGTGTAACAAGGATGAACCTTAAAATGAAATGTTACCAAAATTATTTTTCTGCAGTTACACCTATAATTACACTGTACCAATTAAACTAACCCTTAAACCTAACCAGATCACCAAACCTGTTCCTAACCTTAACCATATCCCACTTCCATGGCAGCACACACTTTATAAAGTGGGTGACATATTTTAAAGTGTCCTTGTTATACATTACAAGTTGTTACCATGTTAAATAAATAACATTAAATTGTGCATAATTACATGCAACTAAGCTTAAACCAAACCCTAAACCAGAGTAAGTGCATGTTGCTAAGTATTAGCAGTATTAGCTAAGTATATTACTAAGTACTAGCATTAAAAAACAGAGGCAGATGAACACAAGCTTGCAGCGGATTGTGGAGAGACAAGTTTAAGGTTGTTATTAAAAATTACAAGTAATAACCAGCCATATGAGTATCTGATACTTGGGACCTGAGCTGGGCATATATGATTTC
Source organism: Enteromius argenteus (assembly GCA_032357425.1). Lineage (NCBI taxonomy): Eukaryota > Metazoa > Chordata > Actinopteri > Cypriniformes > Cyprinidae > Enteromius > Enteromius argenteus. Next base: position 23,379 of record JAUCMR010000156.1, on the reverse strand, counting down.
TTGAAATAACCTCTTCAAATGAAAACAAAAAAAAAAAATTTCTGTGAGATTATCAGACAAAGACCTGACATGAGGTCCTGCCATGCTTGAAATATCCACATAAGCATTTTACGTAAAGCAGTGAAAATGAGCAGCTAACAGGTAGCAGGTTAAACAAAACCCTGAACAGAAGCCTTATTGAAAGCGAGTAATTAACGGAAGCCATGAATGACAAATGCCAAACAAACACTCGTAACATTTGTTCCTAAGCTTCCGCGTTTATGACACATTTTTACAAGGAATTAATGACAACAAGCCCTCGAGTTATAGACAATTAGCGTGAACAGAGCACGGAGCAATTAGCAGCTCATAGCACAGCACTGTCAGCGTTACGAGGTGAGTGACAGAAAACAGCATGCAGCGCTGAGGGCAGGTGCAGTCAGGGGTCAGACGCTCAGTCTATCTGAACACACCATCACAAAAACATTGATAAAGAGTTCAGCTGCAATGATCATGTTTACAGTAAGGCTGAGCCTGAACTCTAAATTACTGCCTTATTTGGTGAGTGGAAATGCATACCATTCTTAGGCCAGAGCATTTAGCAGTTATTATATTGCAGTAACATTATTTTCACTATTATTATTATAAAATTTGAATTATACATATAGCACAATGCAGCTTTTATAACCTGGTTGGGGTGTCTACTGTATGACTGCACTAAGCGAGGTTAAACAGCATGAGTGTGTTTGTGTGTGTTCACTGTGGTATTTTATAGGGTAAGGGTGTAAGCATTACACCGGCATGGGTCTGAGTCCTTCCCAATGTATTCAGAGTCATGGCATTAAAAGAGCCTAAGCAGACAGATCTGGACAGCTCATAAAGCTCTCAGACAGGACTGAGGTGGACCAAGGCCATCTTTCCACCAGAGCTCATCTCATAACCCTGCAGTAACACTAGTAGGTCACGGCAGCACGATCATACAGTACCTGAGTACAGACTGACTGCCACACATCTCTTACACACTCTTAGTTCCTTCAAATAATTCTAAACAAATGTCAGTTTTTACTCTATTATTCACTATAACATGTACCACTGGAGATCCATGGCCTCTCAATGAACATGGGACAAATGGACCATTATTTTCCCTCCAGTTTTCCTGGATAACATTTGGTTGAAGTACTGGCTTATTTCTTGAAGGCCATGGTCCATAAGTTTGTGTACTCTCCTGCTCTAACGCGGAAAACAAATTTTTTAACAGGAAAAGCTGCTCCAGGACTATAGATGTTGATCCAAGAAGACTCCACAGTCATAATTGTCAAAGAGGTGCCAAGATGGTCCAAAGAGGTAATCACACCTACCACACAGTGTCACTGATATGAACAGTTCTCGTTCATTCACGTGGGTGTCCTGGAGAAAGTTGCTCCTGCATCTAAAGCTCCTAGGTTCCTCTGAATTGGGCCTTTTGTTTATTTTACTGATCTGGATCTTCAGCTCCAGAGTTTGGGCCCTCATGCTGTTGCCATAGGAACACACTCCTGGCCGCCCATGGACAAGTGTTTGCTTTGGCAGTGAATCAGAGTTAGAGAGCCGGCGTGGGAGGAGGGATGTGATAGGGAATGTCTTGAGACACGGGCCCTTAAAACAAGAACCAAACAAGAAAAAGACTGTTCAGAGACTTCCTGGGAGCTGGGGGAAGATCTCAAGGGCTTTCTGTCATGTTTACTGACCCTAAAACACTAATCTTTTGCTAGCTATTTCTATTATAAGCACTATCCATTAACACATTACCTGAGCTGTTACTTTGAAAAGAAAGAAACACTGCTTTTACTGAGATGTGCATGGAAACTAGCATAACTTTGCTATCCCTGACGAGTCAAACTGGTTACAGGTGAGCTGAAACCAAACCAACTCGGCACATATTTAAACACCACTCCCTTCGGAAAAAACTCTGGGATGGTTTTGCAGATATTAATAGTGTGTGCTTCTGGACTGGAGTCTGGCAGCCTGTGGAAGCATTTAGTAAAAAGACACACTCCCCCGAAGGACTCTCAAATCATACCATTGCAATTTGCCATCCTTTAACTCTCTCTAGCACCAGTCCAAATTTGCTTAAATGTCTATGCATATGATCTGGATTTGTATTTATTGTTTTGTCACTTTAGATAAAGGTAAATGTACAGTAATTCTATTTGCACAAACATCTAAACTTACTCAGGCCTTGAGGAATGAAAAATTTTGATAAGATTTCTGAAGGTATACATGGCTGCAGCACTGAAAGCCCTGACCCATAAAGTGCTTGCTGGTTTTCAAGTCTAAAACCAAACAGTCTGGTCTGACACTGGCTGACAGAACCATGCTCAGTACACACACATTCTCAGTGTGTGTGATTATACTGCCTAAATTGTGTGAAATAATGGATTATGCTACTAACTACAATTTTTGTCAATTAATGGAATCAGTAATGAACTGCAATTTGTAAGGAGTCTACCCAACACAGATGTGTGAAAAAAAACCCAGATCTGTATCACATCCATTCCCCAAACCACTCATCCAGGGATGCTGGGGCTGTCTAGGGCCACCAGTCAATCACAAGGCTCACACACATTCACATGTACAATCATAGTTAATATACAACTTAGTATCTCCAATACAGTGTTTTTGGATTGTGGGGGAAACCAGAGCATCCCAAACTCATGTCTTGTTGTGAGGAAACCCACTGATCTATTGTGCCTCCCCTAATCTCTCTTGCATGTGAGGGAAAAATACAACCACATTTGGGTGACATGTATGTAGACTTGTAGCATATCTCTTTTGATTCCAAGCAGCTGCTTGTCTTGAGTTTGGTGCATTACTCCAGACCTGTTCCTGCAGATATGTTGACACCTCTGCTGATGGGATCCTAGCAGGCACCCCTCTTCCTCTACTCTAATGAATGTGCTTTGAGTCGCCTCCATGTACATGGATCACTTTGACTTCCATGGTCTCAAATCGCAAACCTAATGGTGTCTACAACCATGTATCTTACAATATTCAGCTGATGGAAAACATCCTCTTTGGTCTCTTGACATTTGTGTGCTGTTGCAAAACTGAGGCCCAGCAATTCTGCATCCCAGATGATCAACAGATGATTCCTCCTGCTGTTGACCTCTGCTTCCTGTAGAGCAACAGAACGGATATCAAAACCACACACAGGCCGCATGGCAGTTGCCTGTCTGGAAACCAACCCTTGGGGCCAGAACCTTATTTGGAGACTTCCTCTACTTTCAGGTGGCCTCAGGCGGTCAGAGGAGACACCCTGCTGAGATGGCATGTCCAGAAAGGGCTGGAAAGAAATTATGCGACAGCTGATGCACCTTCTGACCACTGAAGAAAACACAAAAGAACTGAATGTGATTTTAGAGGAATGCAGAAGTAGCGTCAAAATGCAACCACGTGACCACCGGGAGGAAGTGCCCAAAAAGAGAGAGAGAAGCCAGATGTGAATGGGAAGTGCTTATAGAGATGTCTGGAGGATGCTGCAATGTAGAGTGGGAGCTACACAAACAAATAAAACACTGTGATCCACGATAATGATATTAGTCAGTCCATGAGTTAACAAAGACTTCTTAAGGTGACACTCTAGACAAGTTACATTCACACATAACTCCTGACCTCCCAAACTTGGCATTAAATGTGATATTGACACAATCCAATTGTTCATTAGCATCCGTATGGATTACCCTTAGGTTACCAAGAGGTGTCGTCATTTGGGACTCTGCATTCTGTGGAAGCGGATCTCTGGAATATGACGGCGCCTTTGCCACATGTGTTCTCTTTTCAGAGAGAGGCTCCATGAATTAAACATGATGCCTTAATAAAACAAGCTAGGCCACATCCACTGGGTTATCTAGCCCAACAGGCTCTTTTCCTGAGTGGGATGCTGTATCATGTTCCTGGAGGCCCTGTTTCCTCATCTCCACCCTCATCTTTGTCTAGACCCGTTCCATCCTACATCCATCCCCAAGGGACTGGAGTCCAGATGTGTTTTGCAGCATCTCACGCTTTTTTGATCTCCCTCTCTTGAGGAACCTAATTGTCTGTGGAGGTTGTGTTTCTGTCTCGTCCTCCAATCCAACAAACATGAAAGACCAGAATGCCTTTCGTTTTTAGGAATGAGAGAAGAATAAATGACAGTCGTAACTGCGCAGTGCTTTCTGTATGTTTGGATAAGGCAGCAGGGTCTTTGTTTTGACCTCTATGTCGCGCCTGAGAGGCAGGTCACCGGGGAAGATGAGTTCCTGCGGCTCTTTAGTGAAATGGCAGTTGGGATGGTATGTCTCATAGCTCTCCTGGGTTCATGTGGATTTGTGTGGGCTCCTGGCCAAGATAAGGTTCGTTGGTGGATGTTTTACAAACATATGCAACAGAAATCCAGCTTCAGCAGGACTGGTAACTTACTGGTGGAATGTAAGTTAGAGACCCCAAAAAGAAGTTTAGTTCGAATGTGCCAATACATATTGAATATCTTGTAATATCAAGCTATGTGGATATGCAACACTGACCCAGTGATCTTTCATGTCCATTATGGAGCTCTTATTAGTTTTCTCATCATTCTGAGTTTTTGAAAGCACTCCATTTCATAAGACTGAGCCCAGCGTTTCCAGAAAGCAGCTGAGGTCTGTCATCACGGGCCCCTATAAAGTGAGGTTAGCCACACATGAGGCTGATTACCAGGGATTTCTTGAGTTGTGAGTGAAACGGAATCATACCCAGGGTGCTTTTTAGGGGCAATTTCACTTTAGATGACCTATACTATTTCAAATGCCCTAAATGCTTAAATCTATACCCTTATGTGTGCTACAAAGACGCTCTGACTCAGCTTCACTGGACAGGCTAGTGTAAAATGTTGATACTTCAATGAAGCCTGGAACTACATACAAGCTGGGTTCCCAGAAGACAGCTCAGTTTTCAGGAACAATCACAGAGGTCTGCTGAGCTTTGTGTTGAATGAAGTTCCCATTTCATGTAAAGCATGCAACAAATACAAGGACTGCAGGATGCAATTAATAGTATTCATGTCACATTATAGGCTGCGTTGATTTTGGCAAGTAGTAAGTATAACATAAGTTATATTGTTTAGTTTTCTGATGTAGGTTAATAGGTTAACATTATATGACTATTCACAAGCTGTTTTATTCATGGTATAATACAGTAAATGATTGGGTATAATATTTAACGTCTTATATTCATTATTCGTAGCATGCCAGACAACCAGCAATTGCAATAATTTTCCTGCTTTGTTGCTTTGAGAACATGAGAAAGCATGGGAAAACAGTAGGTTATAGATTAATTTATAATTAAAATAATGTATCTTCGTAATCGGAAAAAGATACACAATGCCACTTAAAATGAAGCAAATACAGCAATATGTCACGACACATTAAAGAGCGTAGGGGGAAAAACACATTATAATATACATATTGTTTGTATTTTGCTATAAAACTGACAGATTTTGAAAGTTGAGACTATGAAATATCTCCAGGTGCTCCCAATCTAGGCCTGTTGCATGCTAAAATATATATATATATATTATAACTTTAATCTTTTTTCTCTAAAAATTGTGACTTTATTGTCAAAATATTTTGACTGTATTCTCTAAATATTTCAACTTTATTCTCATAGTATTTTGACTTTAATCTCATAATCTCACAAAAACGCCACCGTACCAATTGTAATTTTCTTCAAAACTGCTTATACGCAGTCTATATTGTGAAAAGTGTTATACAAATAAAATTTATTTGAACTTTGGTCAAATACGCACTTTCAAAGTCACTTTAAGTAGTGATTTATTAAATATAATATTAGTAATATTATGATGTTGGTTCTGTTGTGGCCTATACTGTATATATATGTCCCATGAGGAAAAAGTAAGTAAGGTTTATGCTTAACTATTATCACTATTTTTACATCAAAGATACTAGGAAACCAAATATTAAAATTGCATCTCTGAAATACATAGGGTTCATGTTAAAAGCATTACATTTGTTCACCTGTTAATTGGTGGTGCCTGTCAGCAGAGGCATTAGCATCTCAAAGGACTGCATTCTGCCACAATGACACTCATTCAGACTGAGTATCCAAATCTGAAAAGATAAAGAGAGATCAAAATAAAGGACGACATCAAATAGAGGCATTTTGTTCAGTCAATGGACACCCACGTACCTTCCGGCCTCCTGAGATGATGAAGAGACAGAGCGCAGAGCGCTGTTTTTCTTTCATAGTGCCTTTTCAAGCCGTCATTCCATCAGTGAATGTACCAGAAGTCAACAATCAGAGATTTCCTGTACCATTTCACTGTGGTCTGTTGCTAGATAACAGCGCCTGTGCACAGAAAAAGAGCCTGGCGAACTTCAGACTGTTTTCAGCACCCTGCAGTTTGTCTGTTTCTGTTAGACCAAGCACTTCCACCCTTGGGCTCTTTATCTTATTCACAGGGGAAAAGGGGCTCTAGTGCTTTTTTGAGCTCTTGTGCCACTTGTGCCAGATTGGATTGCCCAATGAGATCTATCTATTAGCCTTCCCATTCATTAGCAATGGTAGCTGCTGGGCTGGCACATGCAGCTGTGGTAGTACACAACCTGCATTCTGCCATGTGTGACCCTGGAGCACAGAACCTGTCATAAATAGCACAAAGATTTCGGTTTTATTTGTTCGAAAGAGGTGTATCTTTAAAGAACTAGCGCAGAGAGCCAATTTGCAATTTTAATTTGCACAATCAGAATGCAAATTATGCACAATCTGGAAGGAAACCTCTAGAAACAATATTGCAGATAAATTATGAGAATGTTATTATGTGAAAAGGCCCAATTACTTTCTAATCACTTTTTGCCAAGCTTGGTTTCTTTATTTGCATAATTCTAGAGAACCTAGTGAAACCAAACCGAGCAGGTTTTTGCTTCCTTATAGGCCGATATTTGACCTCCATGGAAATAAGAAATATGTTGATACACCCTGGAGTGAGTCCTGTCATAACAAATTACCGGTCCGCACCTTTGAATCAGGCATTTAAGAGAATTCTACATGTCAATCACGTCATGTGGTTGGATGTTTGTATAATTAAGTCCTACTCCGGTGGCCTGGTCACGCTCTAACAATGGCTGAGACCCGACAGGCTCCAAAACACACAAACTCAAGTGGAGGAATGTGTCTCCTGTCACCGAGGGCTTTCTCCAGAACAGCGTGGACTGTGAGGAGCTGTGCTGTTTCATTACTCTAAGCTTACGCTTCCTCTCTGCCTCCTCGCCCCTCTCCCAGATTAATAAGCTTACCTTTTCAGTCAAAATAAGAATATGAACCTCTGTTTTCCTTGCTCTAATTAGTCTGTAATTAATATTGTCAGCATAGCACGAGGCCTCAAGGCTGGCTGGGAGATGTGAAGAGACAGGCTGTGGGGAATGAAATGTTGGGAAGCTCTGCTCTGCTCTGCTAGAGCCTGGTTCAGAAATCGAGTCACCAATCACAAACTAAATAATACTGCATTAGCGCAGGGAAGAATTCCAGAGAAGAGAACAGAAACAACACATTCACCCTGTGTGAGTCAAAGGTTAAAGGTTACCAAACACAACATTAACTCACTTTCAGTTCAAACCTATAAGACTTTACTCTTTTGTGAATACATAGAGTTAATTAAGAATAATCTGATACCACTGTGACATGATTATAGTCACATAAACACTGAACAAATACATATGCAGACTTTAAAAACATTTCAAAACAATCAGATTTCAGTTGTTAGAAAATATTTTTTTAGCATATACAAATGAATGTTGCAGCTGTTTTGAGGTAGAGTGACTTTAATCAGCTTTAATTTAAATCATTTAACCCAAACTACCACAAAGTTAAGAACTGTATGGGTAATTTGCATTCTCATTCAGGAGGGCATCTGATTACACAGATAACCGTCCTGAAAGAGTTGAGACTGACTTTCCAGCAAACAACTTCAATCTTAGATATAGAGACAGAACATGACTGGCAGAATATATGTACCTTTTAGCTTTCAGCATGTAGAATTTCATGACTGAACTGAATAATAATTATTCTCAAAGGTGATTTTAATACTTTTTTTAACAAGTAAGAAACATGGTAATGATAGTATTAATGTATTCTAAAGAGAAAAAAAAAATCAAAGAAACTACAGGAATATTTTTGTATGCAAAGGAAACAAAAATAATAATTTCACCATAGCTCCAGAGGAAATAAATTGCTGAATAACGTCACTATTTTTGTTTCCTTTGCATACAAAAAAGTATTCTCATAACTTCGTGAAATTATGGTTGAACCACTGATGTCACTCACATCTCCTTGCTACGTCTTATGTTTGACTTCGTAGCTCCCATTAAAATGAATTTAGCAAAGAGCAATCTGATGCTTAGAGGATATTTCCACAATAAATGACTGAAATGTCATAGGCATAAATACTTAGGTTAGGGCTAGGTGTTCTGTTGCCACCTCGTAGCCTAATTTCCAGACACACAAACTCAAGGTGTTCTGTGGAGAG
>JAUCMR010000155.1:17282-28687 GCA_032357425.1 Enteromius argenteus | reverse complement strand
ACATTGACGAGCGACTCACACAAAGACATCCGGGGCATTTATACATGTGGGACTGGGCGGAGACAACAAATGAAACATCATGACAACAAACGAGCAGGGCGGAGACATGAGTTCACGGGGATAAGTCCGGGCATGAAAATAGATTTAAACACACACAGTACGCTGGGCGCTGGAGTGCCATCCAGTAGCCTGAGCTGGCACCTCCAGCTGATCGTGACAATATCTCACAATTCAGACTTTATTTCTCTCAATTCTTACTTTATATCTCGCAATTGCGACTTTATTTCTCTCAATTCTGACTTTATATCTCACAATTCTGACTTTATATCTTGCAATTCTGACTTTACATCTCGCAATTCTGACTTTATATCTCGCAATTGCAACACAACATATTGCAATTCTGACTTTATTTCTTGCAATTCTGACTTTATATCTCGCAATTGAGACTTTATATCTCACAATTCAGACTTTATGTTTTGCAATTCTGACTTTATATGCCGCAATTGCGACTTTATATCTCGCAATTCTGACTTTATATCTCGCAAATCTGACTTTATATCTCACAATTCTGACTTTATATCTCGCAATTCTGACTTTATATGCCGCAATTGCGACTTTATATCTCGCAATTCTGACTTTATATCTCGCAATTCTGACTTCATATCTCGCAATTCTGACTTCATATCTCGCAATTCTGACTTTATATCTCGCAATTGCGACTTTATTGCTAGCAATTCTGACTTTATATCTCACAATTGCGACTTTATATCTGGCAATTGCAACACAATATATTGCAATTCTAACTTTATTTCTCGCAATTCTGATTTTATATCTCACAATTCAGACTTTATGTCTTGCAATTGCGACTTTATATTTTGCAATTCTGACTTTATATCTCACAATTGAGACTTTATATCTCGCGATTCTGAATTAATATTTCGCAATTCTAAATTTATATCTTGCAATTGTGACTTTATGTCTCGCAATTCTGACTTTATATCTCGCAATTCTGGCTTTGTATTTTGCAATTCTGAGAAAAAGAGTGAGATATAAAGTCGCAATAACCTTTTTTATTTTTTATTCAGTGGCAGAAACGGGCTTCCGTGTGTATAAACTGCATTTTGAATAAATAGATCTGGACAAAATGTGCCAAGCCTTTTTATTCCAGGCAGAAAATAAACGTTTTATTTATTAATTTTTTTACAAGATGGTTCCATAAAGAACCTTTAACATCTGAAAAACCTTTCTGCTTTACAAAAGGTATTTTGTGGCGAAATAAGGTTCTTCAGACTTTAAAGAGATTGTTCTTTAAAGAACCTTTGAATAAAATGGTTCTTTGTAAAATGATTCTTCTATGGCATCAATGTGATTTATATTTTTATATTTATGAGTGTACTTCCTTCCTTACTTACTCACTCTTATAATTTCCAGTAAAGCCTACAGATTTAAAGCATGGATGTTTGCATGAATAAATTTCCTATGAAACAAACATTTAGGTGTGATAAACTACTCTTTGCTACGGTGAAACAAATCACATGTGGTCAAAGATATTCATATTCATGTGTATGTCATCATTTTTAGAACATCATAAGATGTATTGATGACACGTTCAAAAAAGGGGAACCATTAGAATGAAACAGACTTTATAAATGTAACCTTGAGGTCTGGAACTTCTCCAAAGGACTGCTCTGACTGCAATGCCGAGAATGTTTTATTCTTCTATGTCCAAACCTGTTTGTTTTATGACTAGATACTTTCCTAAACCTGTGCTCAGCTGCAGTATAGCAGTGATATCTTCATCTTTCTTGTAATGGAAAAACCAATCATAACATAGAGACAGATAGAGACAGTCTTATGGGACATCTAAATCCATCTCCATTCTATGAATGTCTTTGCCTACTCACAGTCTTTCGTGTACTGTCAGTTTTAATTCTGTAATATTCTTGTGAAAGTGAAAGTGAAATCGAAAAAAAAAAAGCGCGCATACAAGCCATTGCAGGCTTTCGCGAGCGTCCCGCAGATAGAAAAGATAGCGATCAGACAGTTGTTTTTATGATTGAATTTATCTTTCTCTCAATGCAGTAGACATACCATACGCTTGCAATATGTTCGTGTTAAAGGGAATGAATTAATGGCTCACCGATCATGAATGGGGTCCTCTGCATCATGACGGCGATCAAAGATGCTGAAAGGTTACGAAAAACACCCAGTTGCACGTTTAGCACGTTACCTACAGCTTCACATCACTGGCTTATTTCTGCCAGAAAACATTTGCAGAATATTGTATTGTGCTTGAAAACAGCTGACTCTGGTCTCAGCATACGCTTATTTAATCACATGAGACACACGATAACACTAGAGCCATTCAATAGCGTCGCTTTGATTTTAAAATGATTGAGCTTGACGTAATTTTCTTTTCAGAAGAAAGCTTTCAATAATGCATAATGCTACATTTTCATTTTGTATAAATATATAGGCTTTATGATTAAATCTGAGTATGATGTATGTTGACAAACTTCTAGATGTTTCCAGTCTCGAGATTAGATAATTAAAAGAAATGTTTATTAATATTGTTAATAATAATAATAAAAGTAATAGCTGTTGTTGTGTAGTAGCTAAGTTAATGGGACCTGACAAGGATAGTAAAACCTTACATTTTTAAATTGTGGTGATAGATCACTGATCTATAGAGAGAGAGAGAGAGATAGCCTATATATATAATAGATCAGTGTGATAGACTCTTTTCACAACCCTGTTGAAAATAACAATAGATCCTGCACAAAACCCGATAGAAAATATAATGGATCTAATGGTTATAATGGGAATTGTATTGGTTTTAATGAAAACTGTATTGCTTTTAACTGGTATGTGATGGATTCTATTGGTGGGATGTTAAATCCTATTGGAAAAATGCCCAAAACACACTACAAAAAGGAATATTGTAATGGTTTTACTGGAAAAAGTTAATGGTTCATAATGATATTTTAATGGAATAGAATTTCTATGATGGTTTCTATTGGGCTTCTATTGTTTTTTGTTTGTTTTTTTAGCAGTTGTAAATGTATATATATTTACATTTATAACACCATTATTTGTTTTATATTTTTATAATAATACTTTTTTTATAATATTTTATATTTTTATCCATTCTTTGTCTCCGGAGAAACCCGGAAACGTGAAAAGAGGGGGATATAAACAATACTAACAAAATTATGTTGACCTGAAAGTGTAAAAATGCAGAGACAAGTGGTAGCCAGTTTTAGGGTTAGGGCAGCGTTTCCAAATCCCAGTCCAAACTGCACACTGCATGTCTCTCTTATGAGATACGAAATATGCATAGCGAGTGAGGAATGTGATTGGGAAACGCTGGGTTATGGAAAGTGTGTGTGTGTGTGTTACTGTTCTTCATATGGTTGTGAAGTGATTTCAGAGTAAATCTGTATTTGGCGCCCTCTTCTGATCTCCGTGGGAGACTGAGGAGCCTCTCGCTGCAGGCTGCAACATCCAGGGGGCGTGGATGGAAAAGATCTAACCACTCCCTCCTTAATATAACTAAACCTACCCATCTCCACCCCTAAACCTACCATTCTCCACCTCCTAGATGTGGATCCAACAACGCCCCCTGGATGCAGCGAGCCCTACTTGGGGAGACTGGGGTTCTTTCACAACCATCCAACTGTAGAACAAATTATCAAAAATGAGCACTACAACTTAGACTGTCTATATTGACCATACTTCCATTTATTCATAGCATCTTAGCTTCAACAATATTAACACCAAACGGTTTTCCTTGAATTAGGCCTAAGGGTTGGCTTAATTCGCTATTTTATTAAATAAACGGCAATAAAATGCACAAGTGTTACAAGTGTTCATACAGAGAGCACAGAGTGGATGGAGAGGGAGGTGAAGGAAGATAACAGATAATCATGGGCAGTGAGGGAATGAGAGCAAAGATAGCAGTATATTTTTAAAACCATCTGCTGTGTGTTGAGGGAGACGTTCTAGGATAAGAACTATACATGAGATAATGGCCCACAGACTGCTTTGATAAAGAGGTGTACAAAGTGAAAGAGTTAGATAAGGTCCAAAATTCTCATTTTCAAACTGCTATTTTGACCACATTCACATAAAACCCTGAAATAGCACCAAGAAACCCAGACTGTGAATGTCTGAGAAGATTTAAGGGTTTGAGCATAACTTACCATAAAACTATAAAAAAACATTAGTATAAGGGGGCTATGATCTTTTATGATATATAAAGTAACAAATAGTGTATTTTAGTACGTAAATTGCAGTACCTTCTCAAAGTGATATCTTTTATCATAGAGTCAATGAGTGTATGCAAATGAGGACCAAAAAGATAAAGCTAGTTCATATTCAATTAATAGATTAAAGGCTATTTCTGTCATGAACATTTGACTGCGCAGTATGTTGGATGTGTGTCAATACTGTTTATTCCTGCTATGTGTGTGTGTGTGTGTGTGTGTGTAATGTTGTGTATTGGTTACCAGCTCTAACAGCTGCTCATGGGTCCTTCTGAGCCAGTGTTACCAGTGTTACACTATTTCTGGAGCGTGTGTTGTTTGAAAGGTCAGACAGAGACACAGGGGGGTGGAGGGAAAAACGGAAGAAGAGAGCAAGAGAGACCAAGACAATCATAAGAAAGACTGAAGTGAAGAAGGAGGAAGACAGTATTGACTGTCAGTTCGGTGGTTACTGTAGTTAGACTGGAGATTTGTTCCGTTTGAACTCTGGAAAAATGGAGGACTCAGAGAATACCGCTTTGACCAATGAGACAAAGGTAATGAGTGACCAGGTAATCGTTGCAGTGACTCTCTCTATTTCAGTTACTATATCTCACATTAACCTACATGTTCTGTCTGAGAGACACCGAGGCCTTTTTAACATCTCAAACACATAACGATGCATCAGGTTGATATGATGTATGATATAACCCTAACCCTAACATCGCACAAAGGATGATAAATGTTATGTTTCTTTTTTTTGTGGGGACTTACAGAGACCCCACCATACAAAATGTGAGTAAATGCAATGATTTTTTTATGCATAAAAATGTCACTGTAGAGATACACTTCGGATGTTTTCATTTCTTGCAGTATTTGTTACAAATGTGTTACCCTGGGGTGAAACTGACCACAAACATAATCAGGATCACCAGTAGTCACACCAGTCAGATTGATGGAATATACCTCCTTACAACACAAAGTTGAAATTAATAATATTATGCAATCTTCATAATCAATCAATAATATTTATCAGATGTGATATGTTTAATGCAATGGAAAATATTTCAAGGGAATTAATTTGAAGTGAAAAAACTGATTAATTACTAATTTACTACAAAACATTAAGTAACACACTGAATTAAACATGACACTTTGATGTAGAAAAAATTACATTTTCTTGTAAAATCTAATAGTCTTCGTTTTATTTACAACTCAAAGAATGTTGTTTACAATGTAGTTGTTTAAGCACTAGTGTCACTGGATCCCTAAATATACTGTAAATATAAATAAATAAAAACTGCTCAGAAGCAGTCCACAGAATATGAGACAAAACTTAGAAAAATGACAATATTATGCGTCATGCGTCATATCATTTATGTGTGGTAATTCAATATCAGAACACATTTACTAATGCTCACCCTCCCACCTGCTCATTTAGAGGAATGTTACAGCTCTTTTTACAACTGGTGAGTCATGACCTCATGTGACACCTGGGACAGCTCTTCTACACACACACACACACGTGAGAGAGAGAGAGAGAGACACGCTGATGTTACCTTATATCAAATTGAGAACACACATAAACCCTTTGGCAGGGATGAGAAGATGTGAGTCACAAGGCATATAAAAGAAAAAACTGATTTGACTGATTGATGGATAAGACAGTACATACTTTGTGATCTAACATATATCCTCAAGAGGATGGAAAAATAAATACAGTAACAATTTAATTCCAGGCTTCTAATTTAGAGTGTTTTGTTGCTTTTGCTTTTGTAGCAATGGTAGCAACATATAATACACAATGCATATACTAATACGTATAAAAGCCTGCTATTATAATCAGTTAGCAATGTGCTGCTTAATTGAATAGATGAATGCTAAACCAGAGGCTAACTAGTGAATACCATTGTTCTGTTCCCAATTGCTCAATTATACAGCATAACTACAATGTAAAACTGGTGTGATACACTGTGATTGGTAATTTTGTACTTTGGTATAATTTTTTTGTTTGGAATGGGCCCTTCACAGGATGCCGAACATGTGAAGTCCCCAGAGACAAAAAGTGTTGCAGAGTCAGAGCTCGGAGGCGGGACTGAGACCACAGAGGGTGGAGCTAATGAGAACAACAAAGAAAACCAGGAGAACGCAAAACCTGAAGCCAGTGACAGCGAGGCATGTGAGCGAGAGGGAGGAGCCACAGAGAACGCCAACATCGTGGAAGAGAAAGAAGAACAAGAGAAGGGTATCAAAGAACATAAACCTGGAGAACAAGAAAAAGAGACAGGGGTTAATAACAACAAAGAATGTGAGGTAGAAGAAAAGAAGAGGAATGACGACCCTCAAAGGAAAGAGAATGAGTCCTGCAACAAACAGGGACAACTTGAGGTGAAGCACAAAGAAGCGGACAAGAGAACAAAAGAAGCTGAAGGCAAAAGTAAAAATAAAGAAACAAAAGAGACTAAAGATGATATCAAGAACAAACCAGAAAATCTGGGAAGAAAAAGTGGAACAGCTCCATCCACTGCTCTTAGAGCCTCCACCAAGTCATACGCTCGACCCTCGGGCAGAAGAGATGCCATGGCCAAGTTTCAGAAGGACCAGTAAGTCATGATATCATTATCATCAACCTCATAATCATATGGATCACTGTCACGATACCATGTGCTTTGAATTTTTGTGTATAGATCTGTAAAAGGAACAAACCTGACAGCATCAGCAACGAAGTCTGCTTGTCTTTAGCATTTGTTGATGTGTTGTAGGACTCCAGGTGTCAGAAACTTTAAAGTTCAACGCACATCTATAGGTATGGCTGGTGGAGCATCGATTAAACAGAAGATTCTGCAGTGGTGCAGGAGCAAAACACAGAAGTATGAGGTAAACAGCACAAGAAACACAAATTTTGTAAACACTCAGGTATTCATCATTTACTCACCTCAAGTAGTTCCAAATCTATATGAATGAATCTATGAACCAGGCTGTTTTGGGTCACCTTTGACTTCTGTAGTAGAAAAAAATAGTATGGGAGTCAATGGTGACTCAAAACAGTCCAGCCTGATCTCATGTTTAAACGTTGGCATTAATACATAACATTTACAAGCATAAAACGTACATTTTTGTACGTTTTTATTGATGCTAAAACGTATTTTAACGTCTAAAACGTACAAATGGCTACATATTTTTTGTTAAAATACGTAAAATAGGTGCGCATATCTTTTATATAATAAAGATATTCGTATCAGTGCAATTTGATCGTTTTGTCAATATGCAATTTAGATTTTAGAGCCCTTAATCTACCCCAAACCTAAACCTACCAAGTTTTAGCGAATATAAAAGGATATACACCGCAACTGACCGAAATATGCAGAAAAACAACAATTTTCGTAATAACATAGAATTTAAAAATATTTTTATAGTCGTTAATCCCACTCTTACCTCTAAACCTAAACATATCTATCTCTGTACAGTAAAAGAAAAACATGACAGGCAGATAAATGCAATCATTTATTTATTGCAAAAATGTGAAAAGCAGTACCAAAAGTAACGTGATGTTTTGCAGTCACAGTTCTCTCTGGCGGACTTGTAAGGTGCAAAGCAGAATATATGTTGTTCATCGCTGAAAATATTATCCAGATTATCTTCCCGATCCTCTCTCTCTTGGATTTGGGTGTGTTCCTTGCAGTCGTATAAATGCGAAAGATTTTGATCACAGTGCACTAATAAAAAAGTTTCATTTTGTAATTGTGTTGCGTTTTTGGTGCATTCACAACATGTCAGAGAAAACCCTTTTGTGGTCCATGGCACGTAGACATTAATTGACAAGTAACTATTGCAGAAATTCTATCTATTTTAAGGGTTTAAGATGAAGTCTTGTTTAACATTATAAAGGCCTATTTTTTAAAAAAAAACAAGCTGACAGCGGAAATCACACAGAACAGAATGAAATATTATCATTTCATATTAAGTAAACAGTTTAATAATGCAGTTGCAAACAAGGGCATTGATATGATAACTTAACAAACACAAACATAATAAAATTAACGCCGCGATTTCAATATTCATCAGGATCCATTTTATGTGTAGTCAATACGTCAGTTTCGTACGTTAAAACGCTGAAAATACGTAAGTATTTGTACGTTTAGATGCTAAAAGTACGTCTGTGTTGTACGTTTCAGTGCCCGTAAAAACGTAAGTAAATGTACGTTTTATAGAACAAAAGTTTACGTAAAATGCATACGAATTATCACAGCTTGGATAAAAACTTTTTTCAAAATATCTTCCTTTGTCTTCAGCAGAACAATGATATTCATTCATATTTTGAACTACTCGAGGGTAAGGAAATCTTTGGGTAAACTATTCGTTAAATTATTTTTGAGAGCATGCTCACCAACAAAACATAAGGCTATATGAGCATTAGTGGACGTTTTTTTCTGTCAGATCTATTTTGTAATATTTTGTATCTCAAAGGGTGTCAACATAGAAAACTTCTCTTCTTCCTGGAGTGATGGCCTGGCTTTCTGTGCACTCGTTCATCGCTTCTTTCCTTCTGCTTTTGACTTCTCCTCCCTCAAAGCAAGTGAACGGGAGAAGAATTTCACTCTGGCCTTCAGTACAGCAGAGTATGTTGACGTTTGAATGCGTGTGTAAATATGCAACCCAGGCTTATAGGAAATACGTGCCTCTACGAACATTTCTGCAAACCCTTAATTATATACCTTACAGCACATTTCGTGGCAGTTTCAAAGTGAAATTTCCAGAGAGTGGCGCTAAAACACACGTTTAATACGTGACCATTATGCTGCTTGAGGTACGTTTCATTTAAATATCCAGTGAGTGTCAAAGATTAATGCTCTGTCGTGTTGGAAATATCCCCTACACCAAACCCAAACCTACCTGATAGTATTAACAAATGCAAAAGTAATCTAAAAACATATTCGCTGATGCAGCCGTGCTGTTTGTATTTCCTTATGCAGATTTGAGCTGTTTTGCTGAACCGTAAGTTTTTACGGGGTTCAAACCGGTGCTGATTACGGTAATTACGGTTATTTCGAGATAACAACACGTGACATTTTACTCATAGCTTTCCATATTGTCGGACTCAAAGGAAGTGCCTAAGTTAGAATAGAAGGTCATCTGTTGTCCTCTGCTTAAAAAAAACAACAACAGCAAAAGGAGCCCAATAGAAACCATCACAGAAATTCGACTGGTTTAAATACATCATGAGCCATTCACTTTTTTCCAGTAAACCATTACAAAATTTGAAGTGTGTTTTGGGCATTTTTTCAATAGGATTTAATGTCCCACCAATAGATTCCATCAGACACCAATATACTTTCCATTAAAACTCCCATTCCCATTATAACCATTAAATCCATTACATTTTCTATCGTGTTTTGCGCAGGGCTCTATTGGTTTTTTCAGCAGGGAATTACGACATGACGTGAAGGTAGCTTTATCATTGCCTAAGTGCAATGTCATTTCAAATGAGCTACCATTGTTTTGAATTCATAACATTCTGCAATTAATTGTGTGAAAATGAGCCTTTATAAATCAAAAATTTACCTGTAAATCATACTTTTGTAACTAAAAGTTGTGGGAGTGTTACTGGCTCAACTGTAAACTGAAGCGATTCGTATGTATAGGTACGTTTTTTCAGTTTTGCAGAAATGTATGTAGAGGCACGTATTTGCAAATATGTGAGCAGTATTATGGCAAAAAGGTGTGATGTGTGAAGACTTTTTTTTTGCATTTTTTTGTTTTGTTTCATACATAGTTGTCAGACATCTAAGAGTCAATATAAAACCTCTCTTTTAAAAAAATCCTCTCTTTCAATTCCAGATCTCTTGCTGACTGCTGCCCCCTTTTGGAAGTGTCTGACATGTTACTTATGGGCAACAACCCAGATTCTCTGTGTGTGTTCACCTACGTACAGGCTCTCTGTCATCACCTCTCAAAAATAGAGAAAGAGAGGAGGGAAAAAGAGAGCACGGAGAAGGACAAAAACAAAGCAGAAGATCAAGGGGTTTCTGAAGGTAATGAAGATGGAGAGAGGGATGAAGTGAATCAAAACGAGGAGACAGAGAAAAATGAATCAGATTCTGACAAGACAACAGAACAAGAGACAGATCAGAATGAAAACATAATAAATGCAGAAGTTGTGGATTAAAAATAGAAAAACTACATCAATTAAAGAAAAAGGGAGTGTTAATTTGCTTTTTTGAAGGTATGGATAGAGATTTTTTGCATCTAGCATGGATGATGAATGTGTTATTTTTTTGTTGAGTTGTTTGGGATTGTATAGTTATTTCATTATACAGATTTTCATTTCTTTGAATGCTTGAACATGTGACTTTTATTATATTATATTGTATATTTTTTTTAATTAAGTTTTGGTTTGACTTCCACTGACTTCAAATTCACATCTCACATTGTCCTCTGACTCTTTACAAGTTGTACAATGTTTCATGGCAAAAGAGCCCTCAAAACATTAGTTCTGAGCCTGTTCACTCTAAACATGAGCAAAGCTGTGTTGTTGAACTAAAGTTTAGAAAGCGATGCCAGATGTCTCCACAGAATTTGCATTATTCATTATTCACAGCATTGTACATTCTGTGTCACTATCACCTAAATAAAAAGTTATTTTACATTTTAATCTAATTTTATGTCTTAAAGATTTCATTTCATTCTGCTTTAAAGGGTGGTTCAGAATAAATTTGAATTATGTCTACACATTTCACAGTTTACATACTTCAGAAACGATAAGTACGGCAGTATCAATCTCAACTCTGGTTCTGCGTACTTCATGACGCTCTCTGCTAATGTGCTAGTGATCTGAATAAGGTGCATTAAACCAGGACGACATACAAAATGTGCAAAGTGGGTTAAGGTTTTTTTTTTTTTTTAAATGTTGCATAACTCAACTTATAGAAAGTAAAAAGACATTTGATATATCAAAGTCAAAAAGTTACAAAAACAAAAAGTAAACTGATTCTGTGAGACTAAAAATGTACAGTTAAATCAAATCATCCACAATAAACCAAAAGAACAGAGAACATCTCTCTCCCTCCTGTTTAAAATGTTTTAGGTCATGCAGACTGAATTCTGTCAGCAGTTTTTGTTTTGATGGCTTTAGAACATGAAACCCATGAGGGGCATCTGCTC
>JAUCMR010000155.1:0-11728 GCA_032357425.1 Enteromius argenteus | reverse complement strand
CTTGTGTGTGTTAGATTAATAACAATAAAAAACAACCCCTGCTCCCTCTAAAGCATGCCTTTAAAAATGCTGGTCATTTATTTAATCGAAATGATAATGATATCTTGCATGACAATGAAAACCTCACGCATGTATAAAAGCTTGTTTGGAGTCGCTCTCCTTGCTTTGGAAGAGGTTAATAATTTTTTGCACCTGACATCTCCTTTGCACTTTGCATTCTAGGGGTTGATTTTGGAAACTGGGGAGGTTCAGATGATTAGCGATTCATGATGTGACGTAGTAATTTGGGTTAGCTACGTAACGTAACCTAAGTTTAACTAACGAAGGTTTGTGTCTATATCAGTAAACCGGAGCCTGAGGTGTTTCCATTTTAAAATTGGCAGATATATCTTTAATTCCTGTATACGCTATATAAGATTCTCATGCCAGACTTTCAAATAAAAAGCAGGCAAACTGCAACAAGCAGTTGTGTCGTCAGCTTTATGTTTTATATTTGTATACCTTTCGGGGTTGAGGATAAGAATAAAGAAAAATGTGCGATAAGTGGTCTTGGCACACAGAGGGCGCTCTCATCATTGCATTACGGCAGTGATGCGGGCAAATGTGCAACATAATTAATTTATGTACAATATTTGATCACAGCATATTTTTAAATCATCTTGTATACAGTCACGCTAAATGTATATTGTTAAGCTGATCGACAAGAGGGTCGAATAAAGATGAAATTGTTTCCACGTCAGTTGAAAATATAGGCAATGTAAGCGATGCAAAATCTAATTATTTCTTTGCAAAACCTAATTAGGCATTAAAAAAGGTTAACGCCAGCGCCTGAAACCGTTTTTGTTTAATAATCCCATTACTGACGGCTCATCATGTATAAAATGGCGCAGAAGGACACAAACTTTCCACTTGTTAAAGTGAATCTCCCAGAAAAAGACAAGACAAACTCTACATTAGCCCACTGTTAGGATATGACAGGATACCAAACGGAAAGGCGCATCACGGCACTGTAAGTAGATAGTGTATTTTAACGCTTTAAATCTGTACATTTTTGAACTCTCGCAATCTTAAACTCTCTTTTATATGAACTGGGTGTTTTGTGTAATGTTGAATGTTACTCGGTTTTAGCGACGGCTGAGTGCTTTCCTCTGAGATCACTGAACATCAGCCTACGTGGCAGAGCAGCTGCAAATAGTTGTTATTCTCAGAGGAATCGGTGTTTAACAGCAGCTCATATTGATAAAGAGCAGATTTGGACAGATATCTTACAGTGAGTGGAAGACTACATAACGTAACAAAACTAAAAAAACAAATAAGGGTCATGTTGTAATACTTTGTTTTTGCCATTGAATGTATGGCGCACAATATATTGTTTTTATATAATAACGCATTATATATGTCGCATTTTTAGAAAGACTGTTTAATACATATAAAGCGTGTAGGGTATTTATTTCCGAATTCGAGAACAATACAGCCTGTTACAATTTCATCTCAGTTCAAAGCAGGTGTAATAACTTAAATGCATGCATTAATGTTCCTGGCGTAGTCTCTGGAAAAAGCAAAAAGAAGTAAAGCATTTTCGTAAAACCGAAGCAATTACCAGGGAAACCCTTTCACTTTTCCACCCTTAACCTTTCCCTATTTCGAAACGGATCCATCACATCTGACGATGGGCTTTCCGTCCAATCTGCATAGAAGCTAAAGCTCAACAAAAGAGACGGATTGACATCTCAGAGTCAAAGACTGTGTAAAGCCAGAGAAATCAAAGACTGCAGTCGAAGAGAATGTGCTTGTTATCGAAAAAGAAGACTGTATTCTCTCCGCAGCTGTGTATCGAACCTCGAATAAAGGAATAAAACAAACAGAATCAGAAACAGAGCGAAACAAGCGAGGAGAGGGGACAAAGGAAAAAAAGGGATGCAGAAAATTGACTTTTAAAAGACTTCTCTCAAGTTTGGATGAAAAGAAACTGTGAACGCGCGGGCTTAAAACGCAGTATGATTTTATGGCAATGCGACATTAGAAAATAGCTACTTTATTTGTGGTATAGGCTACAACTCACAAATTAAACTCGAATTTATTAAACACCTTTTTTGGAATCCATAAAGGTCGTATTTGGCGTGTTTTTTAGCCCTATTTACCGGCTCTGCGCGGTTCTTTACGCGGGGTTTTTTAAGCATTAAATCAGATTGACGCAGGAAGCGTATTTTGCATTATTTCTTTACTCAGTGGACCTGGTTCCGCTAAATGGACGGGATAATAACTGTCACCCCAAATTACAGAGGCGTTTCAGAAAATTTCAAGATGACATGAGCTATTGTCACGGCAGGGATCCTTAGGTTGCACTCAGACTGATGTGGAATTAAAAAATGCATAGCCTAATAAAAAACGAAAATGACCATTTTAATTCTGATGTGTATTTTGATACTTTAAGAATGTAAGTATAAGTAGCCTATTTATTATTTTCATAATATTTATATATTCGGTAGCCTATTATGGAAAAAAAATGATTAGCTGGAATGGTATGTTTTACCTTTTATCATGTCATCTCACAGATAACGTTAGAAACAAGTTATTTTGGATGATAAACCACTAATATACAGTGGCAAATATCAAATTAAAAAAAATAAGCCACTTAAAGATAAATTGAACTACACCTAAATAACAGTACAAAAATGAGTAAATAAATAACACTTCAGTGGTTAATCATCACCTAAGTATCATCCTAAATACCAGTTCAGAAATAAGCCCAATATTGGGAAAAACAGGCATATAACGCAGACTAACGCGATGACGCACAGCGAAAATCACTCTCGTAAATATAATAATTGTCATCAATGAATGCGCAAAAGAGCCAAACTATTGAAAATGAAGAACAGGCAGCTGAACAATAAACAACACCTACCTTGAGCAAAAATTAAAAGCATGGCAAAAAATAAACAAAATTCTCAGGAAGCCCAAGCAAGCCGTATATATGTTAAATTACTCAGTCATTGATAATTTCTCTCTATATGTGCTTTATTAATTAACATTTGAGTTAGTCGTTTTGTATTGGTTTGTCGTTTTAGATACAATTCGACCGTATGCATCTTTTTGAGTCGTTTTCCCAAGCTAAACAGAGACATCAAATTAAAAATGAGTTATTGACAGGTTGAGGGAAATAAGCCAAGGCCGAGGTCTGCACACAAAGAAGCACTTTTATAACTGCCCCGTGGAGAATTTAATGTCAAGAGGACCATAACAGTATCGTTATTAACTATCAACTACAATCTCAGAATGACTTAATCAAACACAAGGAGCTCGAGTGGGAGTACGGATGTAATAATGGCTTTAAAATATGACGAAATTATTTCCCGTCATTGCAGAAAACAAATTGAACATTTATTGCATATATATTAAAAATTATACGCTGGTGCGTGGAGCTCGTGTCTCTTTTATTGAGGCGCTCCTAAAGGTGAATCCTCTGAGGAAGCATTTTTTTCTGTCTTGTTAGTCCCACTGGAGAATGTTGCAAAATTGCCTTGAATCTGCTAAATTGATTCAAAAAATAATTCATAACCTATGTGCGAATAACAAAAACCTCGCCCTTTTTAATGAGCTGAAAAGTGCCTTAAAAACTGGGCTATGCTTTTGCTTCTGTTCGTGGCCTTAAAATAATACAACGCTGTAGTCTTGTTTACTTGGCCTGCGTCGCAAACCAAAAATTAAAAATAAAAGAAACCTCTCAAACTTATGATTGGTTTCCTAAACATAACGATTATAGAGATACAATGCCTGCATTGTGGATTAGTTCCGAAAATAGCGCAGACACCCGTCGGCATGGCGAAGAGGCCTGCTCTTTGTCTCTGATGGTAGATGAATGGTTGGTGTCACCCACATGATTGGTTTGCACTATTAAATTGTCAAAAAGAAAGGATTTCCCTAATAATGGTTTTTATGAAGAGTTATGGAATGTGGCGTTTCTGGGGACGGACGTGAGGACTAACAAGGGTTAAAGAGGGGAGGGGCAATGCCCAAGGTCATGCAGAGTTTTCATCAATGATTATGCTTTAACCTCTCTGTGTGGTCAGCAAAGTTGCACGTATAGTTTATTCCTGTGCAGAATAGACCTGACTCTGGGACTCTGTGATCCCCATGTTCAGGTGTGTTGGGTTAAGCAAACTCTTCTTTGACCCCAGTATCTAGGAACAGGATCATATATAATCATCACTGCGTTTAGTGGCAATTTTGGCTCCACCTGTAATAATACGCGGACGCAAAATCTAAGTGTCGCAGTAAACCCCTAAAAATGAGCGGTTAAATGGTCATAATCTGAAGACGCAACATCTAGAAGTGTTGCATGTAAAACCATCCACAACGTGGTTAAACCAACCTTAGATTCTAGTTTTGTGTTACATTCTTTCATTCTTTCTCTAACAACAAATTAGTGTGTTGACTTAAACACTCGGCCCTTTGTACGCATTGTATTGCTGACCTCAGCTGGAGATTTATGTATTTTTGATATTAAATTCCGCCTGTCATTAACACTGCTCTCTTGTTGACTTTTCTTGACCCATCGACCCGTTCCCCAAACTTTCCCATATTTAACGCGGGACCCCTCCTCTTCTTCTTTTGGGTCATTCGCCTCATTGAGCTACCGCGTTGAACGCCTCGCCCGTTTCTGGCATGTGCTGTTTGCTCTGTTCTTGAACTTCAGTGCATTACAGGCCATGTCCCCCTCCTGTACTTTGAACTCTAGATCTTCCCCTGAGTAAAAGCCTTGTCCTACAAGTCTCCCCATGGCTGCCCAGCTTGCTAATTAGTTAAACAAACGCATCCTCTAATGATTCCCTGGGCCGGCTGGGCTGGAGACGTTTTGTTCGGCTCAGCTTCCGCTGGCGAGGGTCTTTGCTTGTCCTGTTAGAGGCTTGGCCTCTCTGACCCAAACTAACGGCGGGTTGTTAAAGCGGCCCTGTCCGAAGGTCCATCCCCCACCAGGCCAAAGGCCACAGGGCCGAGACGGACTCGGAATGCCCACCAGCTGTTAACGATGACAACACGACAACATCTATATTTTTTATTCTTATTTCGCAATTATCTGCTTCTTTTTAGATTCGTAATATTTACAAAAATTATTTGGGAGTATACATGTTTTTCTTCTCTTTTTTTTTTTTGGCAGATTCTCCTAATAGCCACAATTCAATGTCGCCTTAATGCTGGGCAAAAAACATCCTTTCAGTTTTCTTTGCAATGTTTTGCCATTTGACCGCTCTGTGTCTGTGCGCTCCGAGGAGGTCTGGACAGAAATGGATACTAATTGCGGGAACTGTAACACTGCTGGTCGCCGCGGTGCCTCGGGCGATCCCCAGACCTGCTCGTCAGCAGTTAATTGACAAGGCCTTGTCTGTTTTTGAGAGCAGCTGGTCCTAAGCACTGGCACACAAACGCAATCTTGACACGGCCTCTATTCGCCTGGAGGAGTCTGAGGAAAAACGCTGTTAAGTAGAGGGAGATTTATTAAAACTCCCTTTGGGTGTCGCGAAGTAAGATATTTCCGATTTTGCCCTTGCTTTGCTACCCTTATTAATAATGGAGGGCAGTAGCTAATTTAGCAGTTGACATTTCTGCGGTTTTAGATGATTGACAAACAAGCAATGACGAAAGAAATACAGTGCCCCAAATGGCGCAATGACGCTTATTTTGACGAAGCCGCGTAATTTAGTTTGTAGTGTGTTCCACCTCTCCAGATTCATCCTCCACATAGCAACCCCAATGCCCAATGAAATCCAATCATATCGTTTAAATATTAATGCCTCAAGGCGCCATAAACCTATTCTATATAGTGACTTGAATTTTAAGCGCGGACTTTAAAAGGAACACTGAAGTCAGTCGCGTTAATAAAAAGGCCTTTCTTGAGTTTTGGGCTATGTTTTGAACTAGTCAACAGACACTGAGCTGGTATTGTTTGCTTATAAAATGGAGAGAGTTTGTCCAACTTTCCCACTGCCTGCCCGGATGAATGTAAAGAAATCCTTTTCTGTCCGCTTTTACACTGAAATCGCCATTTTTTCGTGTATTCTCACGAAGCGCCCCCCTTATGTCACAATAACAATGCCTGGAGTGAAGCACCCCGTAGGAGCTCCACAGTTGGGGATCTCTGGGATTGTTTTAGACATCTTTAGATTTCATCAATCAAAATGACTGCAGTTTTCCATAAAAATGCTGAATTTAGGACAAGGTCTGAGAGAGCTAGGTAGAAAATGCGACGCTGTCTCGATCGATGATAAATGGCCATCCTTTGACTCAGTAAACAGAGAAATACGTGCTTGAGCCACTTGTCCTGCAGGTTTTATTTTTGATGAATAAAAAGAGTTGACAGTGACATAGGAGCTCATTTGGGTTGCATCGTTGTTTTTTTTGTTTAAGATAAACTCATAGTTTTTAGTGAAAGCGTTAAGTCTAATATTTACTTTAGCCTACTGTATTTCAAGAGAAAATAACACTCCTTCAAACTTACACGAGGAAATACACGAAAGGACGTAGAAAAATGCCAGCACTTAAAGGAGGCAATTAAAACATTTAGCATTTTAATTAATTTCACAGTATTTTTTTTCAAAGGGTGAAATAAAAAAAGAGGCGTTCCTTTTAAAATGTGTAGAGGTTTCTTATGCTTGAGTGATATATTGCTTCTCGAAGGAAGCAGGCCTGCATGTGGCACCATTTTAACATGTTGCTTGGTTGGCGACGATGCGCTAATCGAAGGGTCCTCAAGCAGTGAAGGACCAGGTAAGGTACCTGCTCATATTAATTTGGTATGTAATTAGTAAAAAGTAGGCTATTACCTGTCAGGAACCAGGTTTAAGAGAGCTCTGTAAATTACTGCTTGAAATCTATATCTATATATCTAAATAAAAGAGAGAGAGAGGTTCAAAAATAGCGCGCTCTGCCTATATTACTCAGGGGGAACAAACGAAAGCAGCTATTGTAAAATGCGCGTTTATTGTCGGATTGTGACATTTGCATGCAATGAATGGGGTAATCCAGTTCTTATTTCTTTATTGATCATTAATACTTGTTGAGAAATAAACCGTTAAGTGAAATCATTTGTTCTGAGAGAAAGGCATCTAAGGTCTGAATTGACCTTGTCGACTTGAAGAATTGTTTAATTTTGGTTCTTGGTTGGAGTACGGTGGGCATTGGATGCTAATAGAGATCTAATTGATGGGTGAAGTGGCGTTTCTGCTCTTATTGCGCCCTGGCGTCTGCTGTAAAATAGAGCCATAATCGGATTGAGGTATTCCTCCAGGAGACGAGTGTGAGCCTACGGCCAGGGGGAAAATCGTTATTAAAAAAGTTAGGCGCAGAGAGAGAAGTTCGACATACTGTTGAGGCCTGATGAAAAAGGGGGGGGGGAAGTGATATCATCGACAGAGCTGACGAGATATCATTCTCCACCCGTAACCAGTTTTATCATTGCTCTTTCGATTTTAACGGAGAAACAAAGAGAACATTTTTAAGACCAATTACTTGTTTTACTTAAAAATATATTTTAAAATACTGCCTTCATGTGCATTATGCTGTAAAATATTATTTCATATAAAGTGTGAATTAGCCTACTTACACTTATATTTATACATTTAATGAGGTAATGCGTATATATTTATATTAAATGTCATTAAAAATAGGCCTAAATAAAAACATAAGTGGATTTTGACAAACGTTTTTAATTTATTTATTTATACATTTTTAATTGGTTTAGTCGGTGTTGTAGTTGTGTGTGTGTGTTACCCGGATAATGTTAATTATTTTGGATTTTTGTTACCTTTTTTATTGTTAATCATAGCTGCTTTGCTTAATTATATTGAACTGCGTCATCCATTGTTTTACAGTAGCGACCCGATTGTATACATTACATTATATAATGCAATGATAGTCCGAAACTGTAAAATGTACAGTAATCAAAATGCCTTCAGGTAGACCTATTCTTGTAAATGATTAGTCCTTGCAACCACAGCCAGGTTTATTCCTTAAAATTGACAAAATGCTGACATGAGTAAAAAAGGAATTTAAACACGTTGTTTAAAAGTGAAAATGCCAAAAAATATAAGCTTAAATATCAGAATACAAGCAAATGCAAAAGAATAAGATTGCCAGCAACAGCACACCACAGAGCGTGTGTGTGGAGGCCAGTTCACATTTTTCTGGTCTGATTTTGGTTAAAAACCAACAAATACCGCTAAAAATAGCCTGCTGGACATAAAAACCATATAAGCGCAGTTTTGTTTTTTTAATCCGCAACAGAGAAATGTTACGATCACAGTGAACTGTCTTAATTTTTCTAAATGTTTGTATTCGGAGACTTCACTGAAACATTCCAGAACAAATGCGCGATTGATTTGAGTGATCAGTCTTATAGTAAACATTCTCTCTGTCTCTCTTTTCTCCTATAGAGATGGTTGAAGCCTGTCTGTGCTCTGAGCTCGCCCTCACAGGCGGATGATTGATGAGGGATGGGGGCAAGGCCGAGCACGCACAGCATAAAGACCCATACACGGCTCAATAAAGCCGGGCCTGAGCGGGGACCGGGCGCGCTCAATAGACGCTGGCGCGAGTAGATTGAGGCCAACGGCAGAGAGGAAGGTGCTCTGTTGTCCCATAATCCAGTTAGCCATTGAGCCACCAGCCGTCTGCAGCACGATAGAGAGCAGCAGCGAAAGATGGCCGAGGAGAGCAGAGGACAGAAAGGTTGGACAGCCCAGAGGGAGGGGGGGTCTGAGCTCGCAGCCCCTGCTGAGAAAGACAGAGCACAGAAGAGTCAAAGAAAAAGATAAATAAATAAAGCTACATAAACCAGGCACCCTGGAACTAACGGCAAACTTGATTGAAATAAAGTAGATTTATTTCTGTACACAAGCAAAAATATAAATATATATTAAAAATAATAATAAATAAGTGGGTGATCCTGTTTTTATGTAATTCATTATCAAACACATTTTATCATTATTATTACTAAATAATAATTACATAAATGCACAAACCATAGAATGATAATCCTATAGAGAAAAATGTTATTATTTCATTTTCCACTGCAATTTACTAAAGGAGAAGTATGTCCCAGCAGGTTAACGTGAACATGAATGGGCGACCTCAGGATCCATCATAAGAGCTCCATACGTGGCCTGCACACCATGTTCTCTGCTCTTCTCCACCTCATCATTTACAAACACAGCATCAGTCAAAAACACAATTAGTATCCCCTAAACCCCTGCCAGGAGCGCCTTTCATCCAGCCAAGGCCACAGACAAGGTATCCTGCAGAACTGCCTTGTTCCTGGAGGCCAAATAGACAGAGGGAGTGATGGAGAATTAGAGGGATGGAGCACTTACGCTGCACTCTGATGCCTGCTGGGATTCTCAGCAGGTTTTTCACAGCAGCTTTCATTCTTGGTTTTTAATTTAGTTTTTCAGTACTTTTTCAAGAATTCTCAAGGTTTGTTTAAAGGATGAATGCTGTCTTGATTACCGATCACTTTTGCGCTTAAATGTACAAATGTATTTAGAGACGTATTTGTTTGCAACAGTGCTGAAAAATCCCTTTTATAGCAGTGATTCCCCAGCAGTTAGCGAGGATTTTGCTGGCATTTACTGTATTTTTTGCAATGTTATATCAAATATTTCACAATAAAGAACATTACTCAAAGTTTCACCTCATGAAGCCTTTTGTTTTTTGCTCCAATACTGTCAAAGTCACAAAAGCTGGGGTGGTTAACAGGTTGAAGGCTGGTTCTGTATGTCTCCATGTATTTGTGATTAGAGCAAGGGTGGGAAGCCATATTTGGAGCCACAGGATCTTGTTAATTCAATTCCAACTTGGGTTTTAATTGCTCAATTGAAGTCATAATTTAGCCATAGGAATCCCTTTCACCTGTTCTCTAAGATTTGATTCTGTCATGGTTAGAGATTCTTAAGCTGTCCATTTGTTTCATACAGAGCTCATGAGGTTGATTATGCTTGCAAAAAAAGTGTTATTGTCTTTCTAGCATGAATAATATTTAGAAATTCATAAGAAGCTTTATTTTTAAGAGTGTGTGAATTGGACTGTGAAGTACTCAAGCACTCTGATAAATATCCTGCAATTGCATTTTTCAACAATATTAATTCAACAGAGTTCAGCTTTACATTTACTGTCACTAATGTAGAATAATAATAATTAATAACTTGTCAGTTGTACCAAAACAAAACAACAGCAACAACCACCAGTGAGAAAACTACTAAAAATTTGATTTCCCATTCAGGAAAGAATTGATAGGCTATATATTGATAGAGCGTCTTTGACAAACACACTTCTGAGATATGAAACGCAAGACAGACGGGAAAGAGAGAGAGGCCTCGGCCTCGTGTGGGAGTGTCCGCAAGCAAGAGAATAATCACAATGTAATCAAATTGCCCTGTTTGATAATGGACGGCGGGAAAACGAAGAGGAATTCCAGGCAAATTTGTGCAAATAAAAAAAGATTCCTCCTGACATGATGTGCCGGTGAGAGCCAGGATATAATGAGGTGTAATTTGTCTAAGAGCATCCTTCCCCCACTCGCCTTCTCCCAGCCACTGTATTCTACTTAAGAATCAGAGTTCATTTCATGGACTGCCCATCATTCACTCTCTCCTATTCTGTCTCCCCGCCAATGAGTTAGACTCGCCTCAAAGTACGTACAAGTTCTTTCTCTGTGTGTGTGTTTTGAACCGAGCCTCATCCATTTGAGGTGGATGTTGCAACAGAGAGCAATAGATGAAGTTGTCTGGTGAAGTATGAGTTGCGCTGCTGGCGGGAATGATGATACAGTCAACATGCGGGGGTATGTGTGTGTGTTCGGGCTCCTCAACCGTATATATTTCTGCAACATAAGCAGCCGCACTCAGTCTCTCTGCCGGTGAGATGACTCTTCCTCTCCTGAGGGGAGAATTACCTACCACCAGCCAACGCTTCCCCCTTGCCATCCCTCACAGCTCCCATAAATTATTGGAGATTTTCATATTTCAGATTTCATCTACATTCATCTAGCACAGCTGGGTGGCACTGGGCAGGGCTGATGGAGGAGGAGAGGGGGGGAAACAGGGCGTCAGAGAGGAGAGCTCAACGTTTGGCAAGCTGGCGGTGGGGCCCCTGAGATGGCTCTAATTGAATTGCAAGGCCCTTGATTAGATTAGCCTTGCGGCAGCTTGCTGCCAATCTGAAGTATGGGTGCCTTCCATCCTACTTAACCCCTCTGGCCCACCCCACTACACACACACCCACAGCGGCCGACACGCACCGTGCCGAGCAGCCAGCCAGCCAGCCAGCCAGGCGAAGTGCTCCCTATACTTTTAGAACATTTTGAGTTCGGCTCTTTTGTGATTTTTCTTTCTCTTTGTCGCTCCTTGTAAAAGAGGCAATCTTTCACCGCCAGGTCCTACTACTGGAACCCCCCCACTACTGCTAGCCCTGAATTAATCCAGTTACTCTGAGTTGTTTGTTTTTAAGTTAGGAGTGTGTGTGTATACGAGCATCATCTCTTTAGTAATGTTACTACACTGTAAAAGAAAAAAACACGTAAAATTTACAGTAAAAAAAACGGCAGCTGCGGTAGCCAGAATTCAACTGTAAAAAATACAGTAACAATATTTTAGGTTTGATGGTTTGATGTTAAATTTACAGTTAAATACCGTAATTTCATTAACTGATATAATGTTAATATATCAACCTATTAAAG
>JAUCMR010000154.1:287524-298122 GCA_032357425.1 Enteromius argenteus | reverse complement strand
TAACATTGTAAGTGGACCTCAAAGAACAGTACACTATAATAATAATAAAAACAAAGGCATTCCATGAACCCTTTAAGAACTTTTTATTTATTTTACTTTTTAATAAAAATGTCTATTTCCAGACTTCAAGACTGTTATGATTTTTTCCTGGTCAGCAGATGGTGCTGTTGTCGATCCTTTTCTTACTCGAACAGGAAAAAGCCCAGAGCTTCAAGAAGCTTTATTCGACTTATTTTCCCGTCGTTTGTAGAGGAAGGGCCGTTACACTGATTGTGTTTTTTATAATAATATTATTATTATTATTATTATTATTATAAAGAATTAGAGATGAACTCAACGGAGACCTCCACGTCACACGCAGGGAGCCGGTTCACGCGAGCTTCCGGTAACCGCTGTCAAATCACAGTGAATCACGGGATACGAGTTTTCGCCCCATTAGCGACACCACAAAAGGTGTTGGATTAAACTACATCTCCCAGAAAAGTCCTGTCCTCATTCCAAGGAAAGCCCCGTCCTGTCAGCTCCTTCAGCCTCTCCTCCGCTCCATGTTACTGAGGGGAGAGGAGCGGAGCGGAGGCGACGGATGCGCGGTGATGGAGAAATAAAGCACAAGCTCCTCCACCCCTGCACAGAAGACACACACCGGCGGCGGAGGAGGAGGAGAGCGCGATCATGCGGTGCGCGCACAGCAGAATCTAAACGCGTCTGCCGATAAAGATGAGCGCGGAGCAGCAGGCGGAGATGCGGCGGCTGTCCCGGGAGCTGGCGGAGACCACGCGGGAGAAGATCCAGGCGGCGGAGTACGGGCTCGCGGTGCTGGAGGAGAAGCAGCAGCTGAAGCAGCAGTACGACGAGCTGGAGGCGGAACACGAGAGCGTCCGCCAGGAGCTGGAGCAGCTGCGAGAGGTAACTGCGACACCGACGCGGCGCGATCATCGTGCAGCAGCCGTCAAAATGATGTCGACGACATGGCTGAAATGTGGTACAGTGACGCCATCGCGTAGTTGATAACGATGAAATGACGCCATTGTGTAGCTGATATGATGGAATGACCTCATGTTGTTTAAGAATATGGTGCTTGTGTTGTTGGATGAGCCAGAAAGCGGGAAAATACCAGTCCGATGATGCCTTCATCCGGTATATTTTTTCATAAATGTGTCTCTTTCCTATGATCCCCACAATTCTGTGCGTGCGGCGGTGGTCGGGAATGAAAAAAGCCGATGGCTATATATACATATGCAATCATTTTACTTCATTCAGACAACCAATATATTTAGATTTTTATCTATTCATTTTTATTATTTGCAAATTTGTGTATGACCAAATATCGTCCTATCCTAACAAACCACACATCAATAGAAAGATTGTTTTCAGATCACTAATGACCCTTATGGCTGGTTTTGTGGTCCTTATTTCTTCCGTGTGACTTTTGGGCCCTTTGGAAGTCTGTAACTGTGAAAAAGGGGCCCTGAAAGTACGTGTAGATCGGGGAGACGTCTATCTGAAGTTTGGTCAGGTAGACCCCTATGAGATGTCTTCACGATGTTTGAAAAGCTGACGTCTTACAGGCGTTTGGTTTATGTCTAGCAGCTCACGTGACAGGCCTGCTTTTGAATTTTTGCGGGAGTCTCTGTCCCCGCCTGAACGGCAGAGCGAGTTAGGACCCAGAGAGGAACGAGGAGAATGCAGATGGTTTCCTCCGGCCGAGCTGCAGATAAACACGCCTCTGTGTCTGTGTGCTGGAGGCTGACCCTTCATGCTCCGAGTGAGAGATGGAGAGATACTCAGGAAGGGCTGGGGGCCTGGTATCGTTTATCTGTGACAAGCCCTGGCAGTTATCAAAACCAGTCTTAACGTTCCTGTATTTATCTATTGTTGTTTGTTTTTTGGACTTTTGGACTTTTAGCAACGTTTAGGTCCATTTCTGAAGATCACGTCTCTGTTCACCAGCTCCTTCTGTTTGTTGATAAGTCAGCTTGACCTGCGTTCCTCAGAGTATTGTCCAACTGTAGTTTAACAGAGCAGGGTTAGTGGTTGTGTGCAGGAGCTCTGTTATTGTGAACAGGATCTGTTTGAAGAGACTAGTAAGAAGTACTAGTGAGAAAACATCACCATGTAGATGACCGTTAAGAACTAAGCAAAACACATCCAGAGAGTGCATACATATACTAGTGTGCAAGCTTTCACATTGTGTGTCTTTATATTTACATCATATAATAGGCTATAGGCTGGTTAATCAAGAGCATATGATAAGTTAAGGGTGGGCGATATGACGATTATTGATCGCCTCAATTATGCACTTGTAACTGCAGCATTATTATTATTATTAAATGCATCTAAACGACTCTTCAGATGCTGATTCTGTCATATATTGCAAACACATTCTGATACTGATTTCGTTTGATTGGTAACAGTTCTACAAAGTTTTACTATTTGAACTGAATTTATGGATAAGAGTTTGAGACTAAAGTTGGTGCGTTTAAAGAATTTGGAGAAACTGTTGTCCTTTATGAATGTAAAAATGCCCGTAAAAGGCAAATGTCAATTTAAATTTATTGGAAAGGTTACTGCTACAAACTAAGCATGGCACATAATATGAAGAATATCAAAAGTTTTGTGTAAACCTGCCAAGATACCGGTACAATGACACGCTCAGCAAAATATTGACTGATTATCCTTATTATGTTCTGGAGACATCAACATTTGGCTCCCTGTTCAGTAAACGCCTGTTAATGTTTACCAGCTGACAAGCAGGGACACAAGCACACACTCCAACCGTGTTTTGTGAATGCACATGATGAAATTTGGTGGAAACAGGTTAGTGGGTCGATTAGCGGGCTTTAGATGCTGGCAGTGCTGCTCTTGGCAAGCCAGCTATCCCACCCTATAGCAGAACAACAGGACCCCGGCATGCTAAGAGCGTTCTCTTCAGACTCTTTCAGACAGTGTGTCTTTGTTTCTTGAGGGTGCAATTGAAAACAAATCTGCTAAATTAGTCATTGTGTTGAGTAACTCAGGATCGGTCCTGTTGCTAGCAGGTGTCCCACAAAGCAAACGGGTTATCCATCAGTGTGGGAGGTTTATAGACCGTTTGCTTTGGAGGTAACAGCTGTTAAAGCACGAGGTGATATATTCTGGGTAACACTGTGCATACATGCCAGCCTTTTGCCCTTCATCACCTAAACCGCTCGCTCTGAGTCACTAAAGACCTGAAATACTTCAAGGGAATTTGAAGGATGAATTGTATGGAAGCCAAAACAATCTCCCAATTGCGAGAAAATAAATAACCTTTTTATTATTATGTTTGTTTGTTTAGTTTTAAACTTTTTGGAGTTCCACATTAAAAAAAAACAAAGACTCAAAACCGTTGAAGTTATTAAACAGATTGTTCTGAGGCTCTGAAAATGTCAGACGACCTACACATGAAGCTATTGTAAAATAGTGGACATACACATGCTTTGGGTAGACATTAGTTGAATACTATCATGTGGGAAGTCGTTACATTGCTGAGGAGCCATAATCAACACCATGTTGAGCCTAACAGAATCCTGCCTGCTGAGATCTGCACAAACACCTCCCAGAGCATAAATGATATAGCACAACCTCTACTAGTTGGCACATGTCTACCATCATCACATGGTAAATACCGTTAAACCACCCGGCCCTAACCTGAGGTACATTTGGGTTGGGCGATATGGCAAAAACAGTATTTTATTATTATTATTTTTAAGACTGAGTCATGATTTACAGTCTCATCATGATTTTTTTCTCATGATGGTTTTTAAAATTAAAATTAGTGAGCAGTACAAATTAATTTCCCAAAATTTAACTCTACAAGGCAACAGGACAGAATGTTTTTTCCCTCTCCCACTTAAGACATAACCTAAACCACATGCTAGAACACTGTGAGAGTAAAGAAAAGAGTTTAGAAAGGGTTTAAAATGTGTGCAGATAATACACTTCCATGATGATGAAGAGCTGAAATGTGACATGAGTGTATCCACAATACAAATGATAGTTAAAAACAGAACTGATCTCTCTGTAACGGCAGATTGCTGAGATATGTTAGTCATTCACATTTAGTCATTTAATATCTTAACATGTCACAGACCAGGGTTTTTTAATAAAACATCTAGTGAAGATGGAAGGTAGGTGATTTGAGAAATGTTGGCCCGACTGTCCCATCAACAAAATTGGCCAAAAGGTGAAAAAGTAAAAATGATAATTGTGCTAAACTGTCCTGTCCTTACATGCGGTGACCTCAGTGTTGTTAAAAACAAAGTTGCTTCACCAGGTGCCTGAGCTCACAGGAAACTCTCTCACCATTAGGAAACACTTCCTCTTCCTCCGGCCAGCTCAGAAGAATGATCCCGGGAACAATAACCTTTCTGAGCTGTGCTGCTGTGTACAGGGCAGCTGTTCTCTAAATAGAACCTCAGAAATAGAACCTCAGAACTAGTACACAATCATAAACAACATACATGAGTGACAACTGCTTCCCGCTTGAACCCCAGCGTTTTTTATTCAAACAGCTGGGATGAGTGCTCGTTCACGGCATTCTTAAACAGACCGTAGGATCGATCACCGAATCAGCGATGTGAAAATGGATAAAAAGCACACAGCATATTTCTTACGGAAACATATGAAGAGGTGAAACACATCATAATTATAATATGTAAAAACAGGAAATGCGGCTGCTATAATAAAACTAAGAAAAAAGACCTGGCAGGACTGATTGAATGCATAAGTCATAACTGCAATTCAAGGCAAATCTATTATCTATTTTTGTTCATTTCTGAGTATTAACAGTAATTATGAATTTAAATAATATGCAAGTGATGACGCTGGCGCCTCCGTGTCCTGCAGAGCGCGCTTCAGCTTCTGTTGGATATGAGTGCACATTTATGCAAGTTAAACATTTAATGAAATGCTTAAACTGTTTCATATTTATAGATTTTATTTTAAGCAAGTCACGGGGATTTGAGAAGGCTAAATTATTCAAACGTTAACTATGATTTAGTATTTGAATGCAGGATAATTAAAATGATGCAACATATTTACAGAAGACCATGGAGTGATTGTAGAACACATTGATTTCTAGTAGGATTGACAGCGGAACTAACAAATAAACCACCAGAATTAATCTTAGCCTAGTTATTAGCCTGTCCTGGAGTAGACTACCTGCTAAGAATAAAGTAGTAAAATAATTTAGCTTGTTTTCATGCAACTGAGTCAGGGCTGAATTTAACCAGGTTAACTGAAAAATCCCAACTTAATCCATTATCTTGCTTTTGTGCAATACCCCTCTGGAGCATTTTGAACAAATACACTAAATACTTGGCACTGATAGGCGTTAACGGCTTTATTTGTGCATGACATAACTTACACACAGCATGCTGCATCTTCTTTTGAATGCAGAGTTTGCTTTGCTCTGATCTTTGTATCCTCCTTGTGTTGCGCAGGCGTTTGGACAGGCCCACTCCAACCACAGGAAGGTGGCGGCTGACGGAGAGAGTCGCGAGGAGTCGCTCATCCAGGAGTCGGCGTGTAAGGAGGCGTATTACGAGCAGCGCATGCAAGAGCTGCAGTCTGAGCTGCGACAAGCACGTAACATCCTGACCAACGTCCAGTCAGAGAACGACCGGCTCGCCACCATCACTCAGGAACTCAGAGAGGTCAGTCTCCACCTGTGTTTGGATCGTTAGGATGCTCACATCTATTCATCCAAACACTGTGCGTCCTTGTCTCTTGAATTGCATCGAGGAGGGTTAAATTAGTGTTGTGCTACAGCTCCACGCTGGTCAAACCACATTATTGCAGCATGTGTGAAAAAAATAAAATAAATAAAAATTCAACACTGAAAAAAATAAACAAATGAAGAAGTGCTCAGTTGATAGACTCTTATAACAGATGTTTCAACTAGGTGTTAGTTGAGGGGTGTGCAATATATCACTTATGATTTATTGATGTATTAATGATATGCAAGCTAGGGTTGCCGCGGTAACAACACCGATCTGATCTGCACGCGACTGTCGTTGGTTCGCTACAATTTAGCAGTCGCGTTCAGTTTTAATTGTCTGTTCTCTCACTGAACTAAATGATTTTTGTTATTATATAAAAATCTAAACGACGGTATGGGACGGTGTCACGGTGGCCAAGTGACGTAACCGGTCTTGCGACTTAAAACCGGTATCACCGCCAACACCGTCTATCACAGCAAACTTGTTATTATCGAGTATATCACTCACCTTGCAGAAAATGATCAAAAACACGTATTGAAAGTCCAAAAGCAGTCACTGTGGGGAGACTTGTTGTGCTGACCAAATTTGATCATCATTTACTGAATTCAAAAAAGTTTTATAATAATAATAATCGTATGTTTGACACTACACCAGAATCTGGTCTACAGTGTTTGTTTTTTTTCTTCTTCTTTACCACAGAAATATAGGATTAAAAGAAAATTATAAAATCAATGCAAAAAGAAATAAAAAAGAAATAAATGTGAAGACAGATGGTGTGACGTGAGTGAAGATTTGTGAAAAGCAAGAGATTGTGTGTTTAATGGCACAGTCCTCTGGACAGGATTAATGAGCCAAAGGTGAAATGAAATGTGTTTTGAGCAGATGGGGTGAAGATGGAGAGATAGAGAGGGAGGAGTACAGATGGAGAGATAAACAGAAGCAAGCGGGTCAAAGGATAAAAGTCTGGTTGATTAGAGCGAGGCATGCAACCGTTCACAATCCTGTACGCATTCAAGGGTTATTCAGTCAGGAAGATATGAGTACTTTAATTCAGCTGCATACAATTGATCAAAAGTGACCATAAAGACATTTTTAGTGTTAAATAAATAAATAATATTCTTTCTATTCATCAAAGAATCCTGAAAACATGTGTATCGCAGCTTTCACAAAAATATAGAGCAGCACAACATTGATAATTTCATGATGTTTCATGAGGAGCAAATCATCATATTGGAATGATTTCTGAAGGATCATGTGGCACTAAAGACCTCGCATCACCGGAATAGATAACATTTTAACATTAATTCACACAGCTACTTTCAATTTGGTGTAATATTTCACAGTATTTCTCACCAGCTGACACTTGTGTCTTACAGAACAGTCAGATGGTGGAGCTGCAGAGGTCTCGTCTGCGCGATGACATCAAAGAGTTCAAGTTCAGAGAGGCTCGTCTGCTGCAGGACTACAGCGAGCTCGAGGAGGAGAACATCACCCTCCAGAAGCACGTTTCTGTCTTAAAACAGAGCCAGGTGACATTCGGCTGCTGTTCTGTAATAATATCACTTCCATCAGTGGAGTTTCTGCTAGAGACGCTCATAGTGTGGCACTAGTCACAGTTAGCTTGTGTGTGTGATCTTGTAGGTTGAGTTCGAGGGTCTGAAACATGAAATTCGCCGTCTGGAGGAAGATACCCAGTTTCTGAACAGTCAGTTGGAAGATGCCATCCGTCTGAAGGAGATCGCTGAGAGGCAGCTTGGGGAGGCGCTGGAAACCATCAAGACTGAGAGGGAGCAGAAGGCAAGAGATGATCTTCTTTCTTTATGTTATTATTATTTACAGCCAGATATTATGTGACCTCCCCATAAGGTAAGCTGGAAAACAGCTTCTATTTAAGAAAAGAGGGGGAAATATAGTTTGTTACATTGTCTATTCACCATCACCCAGTGTAGTCTAATACTGGTTCATGTTACCAATCTGTCAACAGTATTTGTTATGGCTTAGACTTGTTAGGGTTTAAATGTTAGTTTATTAGCTAGTTAGTTCATTAACTGGGATTTCCCTCAGTATCTAAATTTTTAGACATATTTCTAATAATTCGACTATAGAGAATGAAAACATTGCACATTTCCATCAACAAACAACTTGTGTATGAGCCATTTACTTCTGTGTTTGGACGTTTTTGGTTAACACAAGGAAAACAGTCCTATTTATATTTAAGGACTTGACATGAGGGTGGTTGAATCCACCAAGAACTCCTCTGTAGTTGCTTAGTAACCCGCTAAAACCCACTCAGAAGTCCCGAGAAACCAAATATCCACCACCCACAGCACCCAAGTTTTTGCAGTTTCTTCAGAAAGTGTTTGTTTGAGATGAAAGCCTGCTGTAGGCGTCTGCCAGTCCACCCTGAGATCTGATTCAGTGTTATTTGTTGATGACTACAGGCCGCCTTAAGAAAGGAGTTGTCGCAGTACATGACTATCGGAGACTCGATGTACCACAGTCCTTTGAGCATCTCCCTCGATGGGCTGAAGTTCAGCGACGACACCTCAATCGAGCCCAACAACGACGAACCCCTCCACGTCTACGAGAATGGCTTTGACAAGATCGACAACAACGACAACCGCGTTTCAACGCCCAAAAAAGGAGAGCTGTTCCACCCTTCCTCCAGCCTCGTGGACAATTTGCTGAATGAGCTCAACATCTCAGAGATCCAGAAGCTCAAACAACAACTGCTGCAGGTAAGATGTGTGTTCAGCCAGGCATCATCATTAACAGCCAAGTTAGGCTACGATCTTCTGTTACAATAACTGAAAGCAACACTGACTCATGTTAAATATTGTAAAGGAGTCCAAAATTTTTAGAGTTTTTTTGGTATTCGTGACCCTTTCCCATGAGAAAACGCAGAAAATCAAACCTAAACCAGGTTTTTTTAATGATTTTTTTTTTGTGATTGAAATGTGAGGCCATATTCATTTTTTAACTAAATTTTTAAATTTCGGACTCAAGTGCGTGATGGCTGCTTGATTTAAGGCTATCTATTGCATAAAGTACTATATACTTGATATAGTGACTGGACTTTACTGGAGTACTGAGCAAACATTCACATGGCTGTAATCAGATGCTTTCTTAACTGCTGCTTTCTCACCACAGTCCGTTTATGTTGAGTTTTTCTTTATTGTGTTGACATATTCATCCAAATGCAGCTCAGCAGCTTTAGGTTGGGCTGTGTTTGCTCTAAAGCGTTGTGCGTGTCTTTTTCTCTTGAATAAGTCTTGTGCTCCACACTGGTTAAACCACATTATTGAAGCATACAAGATCAAACAACGAAAAAGTTTTTCAACCTGCGTAGTCTGTAGCTCTGTGTTTGATTGGCTGACAGCTGGACTGTTTAAATCCTATTAGTGGACGTTGCATTGAGCTGTCAGTTCAGCCATCTGTCAGGAGGTCAAACTCTTACGGGTTGTCTTTATGCATACTGTGTTGTCCAGTGGTGATGTCCAATCTGTTTGCCAAAACCATAGGAGCAATATGAGATAGCTGAAGCCAGAAGCACCTTCTAGCCATTATGGTAATCAGACCCTCATGACCTTTGAACACTGCTATTGATCAATCAAGAAATCCATTCCAGACACAATGAAAGGGCAGCTGAAACAACATGGTTTTCCAACATCTCAAGTGAACCCAAATGTCTGTGACCGGTAGTGACTGCTTCTATTTTTGTATACGTTTTTCATTACAAGAGATTTTTTTTTTAGTAACATGAAACCTTTTTAAAAAATCCACTTCCATTTGAGAATGAAAGACTTCTGCTTTGAGAATGTGAAATCAGACTTTTTTGCAAGGGTTCACCTTATTAATGTCACAAATGAGCTTATTTAGCAGAAGTTTAAAAGTGACCAATCGTCTTATTTTCCCCCATCATAACAGTTCTGAGTTGAGTTTCAAGATATTAATATGGCCTCAGACACAGAGGAAAAAAGGTCAGCTCAGTGCAGTACCATTAGGTTTTTATATTACAGCCGCACTGCAACTGACATAAACAAATACACAATTAAACCGTGAACCGCAAACCACAGTACAGAGCCAGATATTCATATTGGTGGACTCCCATCTCAACAGCCACATTTTTGGGTCATGTCAGTG
The DNA here is from genome assembly GCA_032357425.1 of Enteromius argenteus. Lineage (NCBI taxonomy): Eukaryota > Metazoa > Chordata > Actinopteri > Cypriniformes > Cyprinidae > Enteromius > Enteromius argenteus. The sequence continues at coordinate 288,238 of JAUCMR010000154.1, read as the reverse complement.
CAGGTTAACAGATCACACACCGCTGCTAGTTTCAGCAAGTCCTGTAATTTATGTGTGAATAAAGTGAAGGAGGTTCTGCTTTTACAGACTTGAAAGATACTGCAGATTTTCAGCCGGTTTCTGCAGGTCTTAAGAAGTCTTCTTAAGTCTTCAAAGTCATGGCATTAATTGTTAAAAAAAAAAAAAAAAACATATCTTCCTTGCAGTACAAAGACCTTAACATTCCTAAATCATGCTACATTCAGTGTAAAATGAAGAAATGACATCTGAGAAACTGAACAAAATTAAAGTTTATACAGGAAACAAGTGCAAATATCTGTCAATGTGGTATGAAAATTACTTTAAAGTTGATATTTCTGAGCGCATTGGCAGATATTTTTTCTTGTTTTAATCATAAACTTTTAGAAGCAGTTATTAACTTTTTTTTCCTTTTTACAATTACAGGGTAATTGAGATGAATAAAGATCATTAAACTAGTGCTGTCAAACAATTAATCAAGGTTTTTGTTTGCATAATATGTGTGTATATACGGTTTATATTTATCTATATATAAATACACACTCATACATGAAAATATTTACATTTAAATGTATATAATTGATATCTAAATATATTTAATATACAAATATAATACATGTATGTTTTATATATATATATATATATATATATATATATATATATATATATATATATACACACACACTCATATAAAAT
>JAUCMR010000154.1:274867-287424 GCA_032357425.1 Enteromius argenteus | reverse complement strand
AAATATAATATATGTATTTTTTATATATATATATATATATATATATATATATATATATATATATATATATACACACACACTCATAGAAAATATACATCGTAGAGACACATATTATGTAAACTAAAACTTTTATTTTGGGTGTGATTAATCATTTGACAGCACTACTATAAATGAGTGACTAAACTTTCTTTACTTGGTCTTTAAAAGGTATTTAAAACAGAAAGCCTGGAGAATAAACCATGTGTTTGTCCTGCAGTACCTAATACAGTGGACAGCATTAGTGTGGGATCAGACGGGTTGTGTGGTGCTAATGAAGAAGATTGTGTTTCTCTTTCTGTTTTTCAGGTGGAGCGAGAGAAGGTGACACTGCTGTCTACGCTGCAGGAGTCTCAGAAGCAGCTGGAGCAGGCTCATGGAGCGCTCTCTGAGCAGCACGAGAAGGTCAGCCGTCTCACGGAGAACCTCAACGCCGTCCGCAAGCTCCAGGCCAGCAAAGAGCGCCAGTCCGCTCTGGACAACGAGAAAGATCGCGACAGCAATGAGGACAGTGAATACTACGAGGTGGACATCAACGGCCCCGAGATCCTGGAGTGCAAGTACAAGGTACAGAAATATGAGTTTTTTCCGTAGATTTTTTATTTTTTTTGTGTGTGTGTGGTGTTTTCATCTTTGGCACAAGAAACGAAATCTAAATCTAAAATGGTGAACCAGTCAATAAACACATTTTCATTCAACACCTAAAAAATATGATTAAAAAAGACTAGGTACTTTATGTATTTTGGTCTTATTTTGAGCACTTTATTTTGAGAACTTTGAATATTTGAGAAATATTCCACTCACATTCACACTTTTGTTACGTAAAGTGCACCGTTTATCTCTATCAATATACAAATGTCAATAATACAGAACAGAAACAAAAGAATAAGACACCAGACAAACAGATTTCTGCAACAGCTCACAAAACATGAGATTCAGTGTTTCTCAAAATAAATCAAATGTCCAGGGAAATACAGACACTGAACTTTAGTTAACAGTAATTCATTAAATAATATAAATACTCTTCATGGACTTAATCTCACTGCATTTGCAAGTGCTTAAATTAAACATTGAAAATGTCATTTTACGTGGGCGGTGCTAGCACTATGTGGAGATGTGGCAGTGTAGAAATGCATTTCAGATCTGTCATTTTGTTTTTGAATTTATTTAATTTAGGTACCTTAGACTGTGATGCATTCACAGTTCAACAGTGACATTACATGCTGATTTGTTTGATGCCGCAGGTCGCCGTGTCTGAGGCGAGTCAGCTGAAGGAGGAGCTCAAAACGTTGAAGGCAGAACATTCAGCCTGTCAGTCTCAGTATAAGGAGGAGCGGGCGCAGCTGGAGAGCCAGGTTGCATCTTTAGGTGCGCAGGTCACTTCTCTGGAGCGCAGCAGCCGAGCCGACCGTGAGCAGCTGGCGAAGCTGGAGAAAGAGCTCCGTCAAGCCAGCGAAGTGGCAGGCGAATCCCAGGGCAGCCTTAACATCGCACAAGATGAGCTCGCCACCTTCAGCGAGGAGCTGGCCAACCTCTACCATCACGTATGCATGTGCAACAACGAAACGCCCAACCGCATCATGCTGGACTACTACCGCGAAGGCAAGGCTGGCGTCAACGGCTGGGGCAGCCCTGACGGCCGCGGACGGCGCTCTCCCATCCTGCTGTCCCGCGGCCTCTTCCCCAGCGATGGAGCTTCATCTCCGGTCTCCTCCGTCCCGTCCCCCGTGGCTGATCCCCGCAAAGAGCCCATGAACATCTATAACCTGGTGGCCATCATCCGTGACCAGATCCGACACCTGCAGCTAGCGGTGGACCGCACCACCGAGCTCTCGCGCCAGCGCATGGCTTCCCTGGAGCTGGGTCTTGGGGCAGACCGAGACCAGGAGGCCAGCGTGGAGGAGATCCTCAAACTCAAATCGCTCCTCTGCACCAAGAGGGAGCAGATAGCCACGCTGAGAACCGTCCTGAAGGCCAACAAACAGGTCAGCGTTTACCTAGCGTGTTTTGTTTTTTTCCACGAAACAAACATTGCGCTCACTAAATTCACTAAATGTCGAGTATTAATGTAAACTGATATATATATATTTTTTAATCTGCTGATAATTTTTTGGAGTTTGGTTGATTGTTTAAGGTAGAACTTTTATTTTGATGGCTCTGAGTAAAGCACACAAACCACCCACAATACTGAGTTCCCTATTGGTTCCTTTTTAGTTATATTTATTAAATATTAATTTAATTGTAAAAAATACATTTGTCTTAATTGTCTTAATCATTTTCGAATGATTTCAGATTTCTTAAATATTATTTAAAATAAATGCAATTATATTGGCTTAATATCGACAGTGAAGTATGTGCAACTTATTTACAAAAGTAACTGATATTTTGTTGTAAATTTAAATGTAATGTTACTTTACCAGTTACTTAAAGTAATCTGATTACATGACTGGTATTACTTATAACGCGTTACCTCCAACACTGGCGACTACAAGGCATGAAGATACTAAGATGTTATGAACGTTAAAAAGCTGCTAATTGCCCGTGTGTCTGTTGTTTTCCAGACCGCTGAGGTGGCGCTGGCCAATCTAAAGAGCAAATATGAGAACGAAAAGGCCATGGTGACTGAAACCATGATGAAGCTTCGCAACGAGCTCAAAGCCCTAAAAGAGGACGCAGCCACTTTCTCCTCACTCAGGGCCATGTTTGCCACACGGTATGAGACGCACACATCAACAGATTTATGAAAACACATTAGCAGAAGTTTATTTGTACTCTGTTGTCATACAGTGTTTAGAGCACAGTTTGATAGATGGGGCACCTGGATCCGTGGGTTTTTTTCTGGTGCCTGTAAAATGAAAACTAACAACAATCATGTTTTTCATTGTAGTGCAGTTTCTAAAAACATTTTATATTTTGTCTTCAACAGTGAAACACTGTTGGGGCGCAGAATTAGATTGACATTAACATCATCTCTTCTTTCCTACATTCAGCGAGTATGAGGGAATAACAGATTAAACACAGAAGAACTACACATTTTTGTGCACACAAATCTAGGCTCTACAGTTTTTATTTTTACTTTGTATTTGCCCTTGTGAAAACCAGTGTTTGCCTCCAGACTTTTAACAGTTTGTAGATCATAGATGTGTCTTACCACTTTAGTAAAAACTAAAATGATTAATATTATAATATTATTTACTGTGAAATATATATATTTGTATTTGTGTTTGATGTATAACTTTTATTAAGGTTGTTTAGCTTACCAAAAACTTTAGTTTTAATGTAATGTGGACTGAGAAGCTATCACTATAAAGCAGCTTGAATCCACTTTAAAGTCCACGTATAAGACAATGCAAAGATTTTTCATTTTTTAATTCTGTTCAGTCACTGAAAACGTTGCTCTCGATCAGAAAATGTCCACCTGATAAATTCAACTTTAAAATATACAAAACTTTCTTCCAGGATCATGTTCCCACAAACACACTCTCACAAAATCTGTTGAGGCGGTTTAGGCAAGTAAATGAGATTTTTTTTTTTTCTGTGCGAAAAGCAAACTGTGGCTGTCCGTTTTCCATGTAGGTCATAGAGGCCCTTCCTGTCTGAATTGGCAGTTTTTACCAAAATAAGATCTTTTGTCAATAGACAAAAGTTTGGCTTGTGAGAACAGACTCCCAGTGATGGTGAGCAGTTAATCAGTGTCTCAGGTGAAGGTATGGATCAGAGTAAATCTGCAGTTAAGCCGTGACAGCATATGGTGCCGAATCAGACCCTCCTGACAAGTGAACACCATCAATGGCTTCTCTGTGCTTAACGTGCTTCAGAGAGGATCGGCATTCATGTGTGAAATTCTCTCATCCTCTTTCAGACGTGATATAGGGAACGTATTTAATCTATATAGAGGGTAAGAGAGAGAGCTTGATGATGTTCTCTATATCACCTTCCTCTTTGTGATAGAATTACGGTGAAAAAAATCTTAATGGTCCTAAAAATAGGCTTCTTTTCTTGTTGTTATTCTTGTTTCCTTTTCTTCTGTTCCCACCAAGATTCCAGCGAGAGTTCGCAGTCATACATGCTGTTAATGAACAAAACGATGAAAACGTTCTTTCACTAGCCCTCGTTTTAGCACACATTATTCAGTGGGAAGATCTCATCAGCAGCTGTGTTCTGCGGCTCTCAGCTGCTCTGGGGCTCCAGGTTTTGTATTGGCCTGATCCGTGGGGTATTAATATGCTAATGAGGGCAGATTGTTAGACGGGGGGGCAGAATTATCTTCCCACAGTCTCAAACATCTCTAAAATCACAGCTCAAGCTATCATACTGAGTCATACTCCACCCCGGAATCACAAGTTAAAACAAATATTTTTGTGTGTTTTGCAAAACATGATGCGTATCTTGGGACTATTGAGATTGTGAGAGCTGCTGTACTTATTGAGTGTGTCTATCCGGGTTAATTTTAATTGTTTTAATTAATTGTTAACTTTTATTGTTTTGTATGGTTTGTAGTTGTTTGTTGTTCGCACTCTCTCTCTCTTTGTTTGGTTTCTCTATCTTGTTCTTTCCTGCATTGCTGAAAAGCAGCTGAGGTGAATGTGTGTCAAGACGTATTTCACAATAACAGCCTCACGCCTCCTTTATCCCAGGGCTCCTCGCTCTCACGCGCACTCATACAGACGCAGATGGGTTCTCGTCTGACCCCCTGGCCTCTTTTCCCGGGAAAATCCTGACCCCTGCGTTTAGAGGCGATTGTTCTCAGGGGCCGATCTCTAATGAAGCTGCACTGATTTCTATTGTGAGGTGCTGTGTCTTTATGTCTGAGACGCACACATTTTAGTGGGTAGTTTGCCAAAATGAGGCTTGTTCAAAGTTCATGCCTGTGAGAAACTGAGAAATGCTACGCACACAAGCAGATCTACCAATGATGGGTTATTATAGACTTATACTTGGATTTTAGAGCCAGAATGTACTTTTCTGTATTTGACCTTTCAGTTTCTCACGACTGGTCTTCTGAGAAGGACTGATGAAGCACACCCTTGAGAAAATCACTTTTTTTTTTTGTTTTTTGTTTTATAATGACTGAAGGGTGGTAATTGCGTGTTTTGTAGTGATTATGGTGTATTGGGTGGTGTTTAGCGTGTGCTGACATGCACTGTGCTTTAAGGTGTAGAGATGTAAGTGTGGCTCCGTAATCGTTCTGTCTGTTCCATCACGTGTGAATCGTTTAATATCCTGATCATTCAACCCTTTATTAACATTAAGATCTGTTGAAATTAAATGAATTCATTTTTTTTATTTAAAGCTCCCCAAATATGGCCTCATGAGCACATTTTTCATTCATGTGGTTGTATTTCCTATTTAACCAGGAAGTAGGTGAAGTGAAATGGAATGTTCCCAATTGAATTAAAAGGATAGTCCATCTCTGCGTGTCCATATAATGCAAGAATAGGGGACCCACAAATATCACACTTCAAAATACACAAATCCATACAACCCTAGTTGGTCAATCTATGTCTTCTGAAGCAAAAGAATTGGTTTAATATGCTAAACTTATATTGCGAAACGAGTTTGTGTAGTTTTAAGACAATGAAACATGACACAAGTCAAGTTACCTTTTTATTTATATAGCACTTTATACAATACAGATTGTGTCAAAGCATCTTTACAGTGTTAAACTAACTCCCATGTTTCCTGATGATATCTCCCAAGGTTAATATCTAAAGCAGGGGTGGGGAACATTGATCCTGGAGGGCCGGTTTCCCTGCATAGTTTTGCTCCAACCCTACTCAAACACACCTGAACCAGCTAATCAAGGTCTTCAGGATGCAGTTAGGTATTTTTTCCCCCAGGGTTTTTCAGGGTCGGAGCTAAACTCTGCAAGAGAGTGGCCCTCCAGGATCAACGTTTCCACACCCCTAAACTAAAGCATCAAAAGCAGCGGTCCTAGTACTGAGCCTTGTGGTACTCCATACTTTACTTGTGATCAATATGACTTGTCATTCACTGCTAAGAATTTATGATGGCCAGATAAGTAAGATTTGAACCAAGCAAAAGAAATTCCACTAATGCTAACATATTTTTACTCAGAAAAAAAAATAAAGGAATGGTTTACCCAAAAATGAAAATTACGGCATTTTTTACTCACCCCAAGCCATCCTAAGTGTATATGACTTTCTTCTTTCAGACAAATACAGTCTGGGTTTTGTTTTTTTTTTTTTTTATCCTGGCTCTTCCAAGCTTGGTAATGCTGGTGGATAGGGCTGCACGATAACAGAAAAAATTATCACGATTATTTTGCTCAAAAATTTTATCACGATTAATAATGAGGATTATTGCTTTGGTAATGAACTTTTATTCACTTGTGTATTCTTATTGCACTTTACAGCCACAAATAAAGAAAAACAAACAGTCCAAACATGTTTAGAATGGAGAGTTTTTCTTAGCTGCGAATAAATATAAATATAGCTGTGTAAATAAATAAAATTAAACTGCCTCTTTTACATCAACTTGTAACGATCGCACTTCTGCACCTTCCTCACGTTGCTCCAAGTAATGCCGGTTCTGTAATCAGCAGAAAATGCTGGTGCGTGATCTTACATTGAGCCGCATTCACTACGCAGAGCCGTTATTCACTGATGAGGGTTCATTATCAGCGTGATTTTGCGCAGCTCGTCAGAGAATAACGGCTCTGCGTAGTGAATGCAATGTAAGATCACGCACCTGATGGAATTTTTCGCTAATTACAGGCTTAACTGACAAGATGCTCAATGCATATCACGCGATGATTATCTTGCAGCCCTCTGCTATTGACTTCTACTGCTTCAGAAAGCGCTTGCAATCTAGACGCAGTAACGTCATATTGAAGCACTCCAATGCGTAAACTCTGCCCATAAAAACAGTTTGGTCTTTATAATGTAAAATCCCGACGATATTTAATAACTGATCGTGGGTCATAAATATCGCTATCGCGATAAAAATACGATTAATCGTGCAGCCCTACTGGTGGATGTTGACTATGATTTTGAAGCTCTGAAAATCGTATATATTCGCAAATACTGCCGTGGCCCAAAGAGGTTGCTTCTGGTGTCAATCTCAGTTGGTTCAGACAATTAAGCTCAAACAGCAGAGTTTCAGATGTTGAAGAAATAAGACTTTATTAAAGTAAGAAAGCCGAGAAGAACAGCCGCCACATCAGACTGCCTCTGCTCTTTGGTTGTGAGTACAGAACATATTATACTCCTTCAGAGATGACACCTTTACCCTCCCATGGCGTTGATTGGTCAGCCACCTTTATTTCATCCGATTGGTTGATTATCCCCTCATTTGCATAATTGGCTATAATCCAGCATCTCCTCATCCTCCCTGTGCATTACCTCATAAGCGCTGCTTGAGGAGTTGTACTCCCCTTCATAAATCCTTAAGGCTTCCGTTTGTTCTGAGATGATTTAATTACTTAGGGTGACCTTGGTGGTCTACACCTGGCTTTTGGGCAGAGAACTGTCATCTTCCCTTCGCACACTCATACTTAGACATCCAGGCCTCAACTACTACGCTCATTCATGCATTCAGGCAAGGGCCTCAACTGATAGGCCTCAAGGCCTCAAGTCCTATAGCGCCTTATTCAGTATGTTAATTGTTTACATTCTTTTATTAGTATGATAATATAAGTTCTATATTTGGTTACTAGAATTCAGAATAATACTGTGTCAGAAAACTAACCTATATGCCGCCAGGAGGTTCCTCTGAAGCAGATCTATGGGTTTTTGTAACAAAAATATTTCTAGTTTTAAAATTATAATGCAAATACCTGACTTCCGGCAACGGCCGCATGCTGACCTCTGACTCGACGTAAGCTGCATCATACATTGAGTCAGAGGTCAGCCAAGAAGCCAAAAACTCAATGATCTCAGGGACGTGTATGCGGCCGTTTGTGATCTGATTGACAGAAACGCTTCTTAATACCAGGTGTAAACAAGGCTTTATGGACGATGTTACCAATGTTTTTTTTTTGTAGTACTAATATATCAACCATCTCTTTGTCTCTCAGCTGTGACGAGTATGTGACTCAGTTGGATGAGATGCAGAGGCAGCTGGCTGCTGCGGAGGATGAGAAGAAGACTCTGAACTCCCTCCTCCGTATGGCCATCCAGCAGAAGCTGGCGCTCACCCAGCGCTTGGAGGATCTGGAGTTCGACCACGAGCAGACCCGCCGCGGCGGAGCCAACGGCCGCTCCAAAACCGCCGCCTCGCGTGGGAAACCCACCCACTCCCACGTAAGTCACCCTGCCGCTGCTGCCACCTGCGGGGGTCGAGGCGAGCCCAACGGCCTCCTGGGAACGCCGGTGGTGTTTTGCAGCGAGAAGTACAAGATCTACTGCGACTGAAGCTGCGCAGGCCTCATCAGCCGTTGTACAAAGCTCCACTCACGCGCTCTCTTGCTTGCTGTATGCTAACCCATATGATGTGTCCGTGTGTTTAGGGCTAAATATGGTCATGCCTGCTAGCATCCTCATAGCCAGGTGCATGTTGTAGTGCTAGCTAAGGGCAGAATGGTATAACGTGTAGTCTTATCGGTGAAGTGTGTTTCCGCTAACGGCACCAACCCAATTGCACAATTTTAAAGCTCAAGGCAGCATTACTAAATTAGACGTGATAGAGAGAGCTAGCCATAGGATTGTTGAATTGTGGTTACAAGTCAATACCCATTCGCCCTTTTCCTCTGTCCGTCTCTCTCCTGCCTCTGAAATCAGCAGCCCGTCCAATCAGGTAACTTGTGTTTACATGCTCGAACAAATGGAATATGCAAACCTCCTCCCTGCCTTGTTGACGTGCAGGAAAACTCATAGAAGCGTGCCATTTTTGTTTTGTTTTTGTGAGAAAACAGCAAAAGTACATCAAAAAAAGAAAATTGACGGGTTGGAGAGTGTGTGTGTTTTAACGAAGTCACTCGTGAGGCAGGCGGGAGCGTGTTCATAAATCAGTATGCGCCACAAAGCCAGTGGGCTTCTGGCTTGCTTTTTCATTTGATGCAGAACTGAGAGCTTTAATATGTCTTAGACTCGATTACGTTTACTTGAGCACACACGGCTTTGCACGGTGAAGTCATGGTGAAGGGCTTGCCACACGCTGTCAACATATTTCCATTGCAGATGAACATTAGAGAGGCCTTATCTGTCGTTTCTGTGCTCTAAATAGCGTGGCCGTCTCATTTCAAGACGAGAAGGACAAACCAGTGACTCTTTTTGGCGAACAAAAGATTCAGACTTTCAGTCTTGCTTAAAACATCCTGAATAAGCTTTTCATGATAAGATCATATATTCCTTTTTACACTAATCCTTCACGTTAGATGTGTATCTTTCATCTCCATATATATCGCGATCACCATTTTGTGTTTGCATCGCGAACTGAATCGGTCGATACTGAGCTAGGCTTTTTGGACAAACTGAAATAAGTCTATTTGCAAGCTAATGTCGATTGATACATGAATGGCTTCTCTGAATTTGTAAAGAAGAAATGCAGCACCATACATTTCAGGAACTTGAAAATGATAGCAGTGTTAAAGATTACATGCATTTCACATTCTGTAACACTCTCTAGTCCATTTAGGCAAGGTCTGTTCCCATATGATCTAGTGGTTTGGATTCCTGGTTGTTTACCAGGCTGCCCGGGTTCGAATCCTGGTATGGGAAGGGATGCCCGCACTCGTCGGATTATTGATGTTCATTTTAGAATTTAATTGACCTGAATGTGGTTGGTTGGCATGTATTACAATCCAAAAAAAACCCCAAATCTTTGGTCGGTGTGACATTTTATCCAAACTTTTAAATGGCCAGTTCAATGGCTCGCTCAGTTACCAATGAAAATTAGCAGTCAGGGTACCATTTGGTCTGCATTTCACAAATTTTTCACAATTGACCGGTCAGAAACTTCGTACAACTCATTAACATTCACTACTGGCTTGACCTGGTGATGGTTGAGGTTTTCAGTTCTTGTGAGAACCTCTGGCTTCCTGCATCCTGTACTCCTCCTCTTCCACACTCACTAACGCAACACGTCACATCTTCTGCAAACTAACCCGGGTTTTCCATTGACTTCTGCTGGAACAACCGCTTGAGCAGGTAACGTCAACCGTAATGCTAATGGCTTTTATTTGTTTGTTCCGATTTGCAGTAACATTCAGCCTGAGCTGGAACTCAACATTACACCACTGCCTACAAACCCAGTAAACCGTCTTGGACCTACGAGACGCATTTGGGTTCTTATTACACAAATTGGAAGCCAGAGGTCACAAAGTCCTGAAAACGTTAAACTACAATAAAAAACATGGGCTAATGTTCTTTTCCTCAAGACGTTCATCAGTGTTTTGAGATTTTCTAACATTTGATCTTTTAATATAAAGTTATATGGCTTTTTATTATATTAGTCTATTGTTTGAGGTGTTCTGGTTTATGAGTCTTCATGTATTTGACACTATTTTAAGAGTATTTGATTTCATTATGTACGTCGTCTGTAAGCAACGTCACGTAATCAGAACTCATGATCCATATTCTGTCATCTTCATGAAATGGATCCATAAGATTATCTGTGTCTCGCATTGACGCATTTTTTTAAACCGCCATGTTTTAATGCTTTCGTCTATTTATTATTACTGTCATATTGTCTATATAGGAATATTTTAAAGTGAACAAATGAAAAAAAGGTGGCTTAATCTAATCAGAAGGCTTTGGTTAAACGAAACCAGCGAATCGATTAAAAAGCTGAACGGATGTTTTCGTAACACTTCACAATAAGGTTCAAACAACTATAAACAATGCAGCATTTATTAATCTAGCATCATAACTTTATATAGGAATACGTCTTATAACGTATGAATTAACAGTAGGTTAACGTATTATGATCAAACGTGAATTAACACTAAATATTCATATATTAACATTAAGAGCTGTACCTTATTGTAAGTGTTGGCAATGTTTCTTTTGTTTGTTTCAAGCACCTTCGCTCAAGCTTTACGTGGATCACTGACCTTCTGCATTCTGTACAAGAGGAAATGAATTAATTCCAAATTGGAATGCTGTAATTCTCTCTGTCTATCGTGCCAAGTGTCGGTACAACGTTTGGGTTGGTTAAAAGGATCAGAAGCGCTAAGACGAGGGTCTGTCCTGCTTTACCTTACCCTCTGTTCGGTTCGTTTTTCGTTCTTCTTTCTGACCATTAGTGCCTTTTTGTTCTTTAAAGAGAGAATCCTAGCTTAGCGTTTAGTTTTTGTATTTTATTTTTCTCACTCCTTAAGAAAGAACTTGTTCCAAACTTAGCAGCAGCAATAAGTACAGAAGACATTCATTCTGTTTTCAAGGGTGTGACGATATCAATTTATTAGAGAAATAAAACGGATTGTACGGAATTCGTCAGGTCAGTGATCCTAATAATAGCAAATTCAGGGGTTTTAGAAAACATTATGTTTTGTCAAATGGTTTGAAGCCAGAATTATCGTTTGCCTCAATATGAACAAAAATTGAGACACCTGTGTGTTGGAGACTGGTGTTATTCTAGCTTTGTATGGTGAGGTAGCTGAGGTCATGTGATATTGATAGTATTGTTAACAATTGTGAGAAAGCTTGTGTTCTCTTTCTGTCCAATTGTTTTTTTTTGTTTTTATACATTTTTCACATGGTTATGTGAGCATTACAAATTCAGGAAACAGAAAACATGTTGCATCAACAAGCAAATGGTGCCACAAGAGTCACATTTTGTTTGTTGAGGCGTAAAATTAATAAATAGTCAGCAAGTGAGGAGAAGCTAAATTTAAGTGCAATTAAACCAACATGACGTTATGTGGTAACTGAGGTTTTCTGTTTGCTGGAAGTGATGGCATTGTGATATTCAACTAGCTGTGGAAGCTTATTATTGGAGAAACTTTATTATTGTGTTCCAGTATTGATCTGTAAGGATCTATAAGTTTGATACCTTTATATGAATAACATTCATTTGTTTGTATTAATTTGAAATGATGTCAGTACTGAACTTTATAATGTGCATTATTATGTCATATGCATGTTTCTTTTAGCTATGAGACTTGTACACAGAACCGAAAACAAACTTGGAACTCCAAAGACTTAAAAAAGAAGAGAGAAATGTTTGGGTTTTAATTGGTTCCTTATTCTTGAACTAACCGAGTTGAAGTATTGTTTTCTAGAGGTTTGTCTGTGTAGAAGTAGTCATGCTGGCTCAAGTCAGTAAATACAAATAAAAAGTCACTCTGCATTTGTCCTGTGTGTGTGTGTGTGTGTGTGTGTGAGAGAGAGAATTAGTTCTCTCGTTCTCCAGTGTAAAATACACTGTTCCCCAGTCCTGCTGCACATGAAAATTTCTGTTTTAATTGGTTTAATGGAGGTAAACAGAATCATTTATGCTTTAATATCCATCTCTGAACGGTTTGTAATCGTGTCGCGCCATACCAGGCTCACGTGGAAACACAACTGGAACCGTATCTGACCCTTATTATGGTGCCTTCACACCAGACGCGAGTGATT
>JAUCMR010000154.1:243947-260724 GCA_032357425.1 Enteromius argenteus | reverse complement strand
CTCTAATATTTGTGTTCAGCTGTTCTGGAACAGTGTTGGAAACACAACTTAACACTGATTTCTAGTTGTGTCCTCTTCTGGAAGCACAAACAAAGTAGTTTCACTTTCCCAACGACACACAGCATCTCCAGAACATGGCGCCCGCAGCAACACTACAGCCAGAATAATAGCTCCGCCTTCTTTCTTTGCATAAACATTTGGGCGGTGTTTGAAAATAAACCCACTCTGTGACGTAGAAAAGCGTGTTTAAACAAGTTGTTTTAGGAGGGTGTGGACAAGTCATAACTTTTTTTTTTTTAAAGAATATCACTTTGGTTTTGAAACTTTAATCTTATCTCTGCACTGAAAGCTCGTAATACTCATGAGAATTTTTTTTTAAAAATTGTATCATATGACCCCTTAAAGTAACGTTCTACTTTTTAATTTAGAATGAAAAATCTAAGTTACTTTTTCAAATAAGTCAAGCCAGTTAATTGGTTTCCATGTATTGATTGGCAGCTCACATGTTGCCATGTTGAGAAAAATGAATACAACAGTCAAACTCAGTGTATTATGAAAACTCAGAATATTATACAAACGTGAAAAATTTAATGGTAAATAAGACAAATGTTCTCAATAAAAAAAGCCTGCTGATGATACTCAAGAGTCTCCTGGTCATTGCTTTTAAATTTCCAACTCTGTCTAAATGTAAAATCAATGATTTGATAAAACATTTAACACTTTAATATTCATATCTATATGGCTACAACTGATAAAATATTATTTACTTATTTGTTTGTTAATTAAAAATACTCACACACTTCTTTGGCCTTTGGGGCCCAATAACCAAATTTTTTGACAATTTTAACTATTTTATTTATTTCTATCAAATGCCCAAGCCATTACAGGTTTAGAGGAAAATGAATAACTATTTCACATGGACCTCTGCTGGCAAGGAAATGGACTTCTTGGAATTGAATACCCCTGCTTTATTTCCCCAACAGAAATTCTACTGAATACAAGTAATTTTGCAAGTACATATCAACTTATTCTATACTAACCCTAACCTAATAACATGTATTATTCCCCCCCATAGCATTACTGGATCATTCTTAAAAAAAAAAAAGAACTCGTATCGTACTCATTTCTGTTGAAGAACTGTCATACTGTTTACATTAGGCTTACTTTGTTTACATGCTCTGCTTGCACTGCTCTGTTCTAACATGCGGTGCTAGTATGGCAAAATGCACTTTAACATATCATTTGCATATTTCATTTACACATTGCGCATGCTGCTGCTACACTATAAATATATATTAAAAACCTTAAATTGTAAAATTTATTAGCTTATATCCTTATCTACAACTTGTGGTGCTCTTTTTGTTTAGAATTTCAGATTGTGTTTAAAATTGTACTTACATTTAGACTAGGTCTATGTTTCAGGATATTTAGATTTTTATTTATAATTTACTTATTTATAATTTCTGCACAGTCAAAGGAGCAGTTCAGGATACATTTCACTGCGTGTTGTACCTGTATGACTATGCATGTGACAAATAAAGGATCTTGAATCTTGAATGTAGTTGCATCGTTATAGAAATAGACATTGAGTAGGCCTAGACATATAATGTCCAAAGTGGACTATAATAATAAAGCATAACCCAGGACCTTTTATGTCTCAATGTAAATAATTGTGCACTAAAAGGTATTTTATGTAATTCCAAAAATCAGTGCTTGATATGCAAAAGAAATGTAGAAATTGTTGAGCAGTTTAAAATATTTCCCGGCCACTTTTATCCACGTGTGATTATTAGAGAGTAATTTAATTTTCTTACATATAAGAACCATCTATGTGCTGAGCAATTTTAATAGACTTTGAGCCAGATTCATAAATAATAGGGATGCATCTACAGCGTTCAGGAAGTGCGATGTAACACGTGATGTTATTAAGAAACCTCAAGAGATCGCTGTTCCACACAGACGCACAGTTTGCGCGCGCGCGTTTTTAAGGTACAAATAAAAAACAATTGCAACAATGAAAAAAAAAAACTAAGATGAAATTATTTTGCACTTCATATGGAAATAGCCTAAAATATAGGGCCTAGTTCTTGTCTAGCTGCATTTCATATTGTCTGTTGCTAAAACATCCTAATCAGATCAGTTTTTAATGAAATATTAGAGAGTGCTTTATTCGCTTCCGCTCTAGTATAGCTCAGTAGCACAGAAGGTTTGAGTCAGAGGATTATTATGGGGGATTATCTGCTAC
Source organism: Enteromius argenteus (assembly GCA_032357425.1). Lineage (NCBI taxonomy): Eukaryota > Metazoa > Chordata > Actinopteri > Cypriniformes > Cyprinidae > Enteromius > Enteromius argenteus. Next base: position 258,479 of record JAUCMR010000154.1, on the reverse strand, counting down.
AAACAGGTAATCCAACCCCACACTCCCATACGTTCCTCTGTGCTTTCAATTTATGGCAATAATGAGCAGTAAACAGCATGCACTCAGTGAATGAGCTGCTTCAGTGAGAGAGATGAATGGCGTTCATACTGGGAATACGAGGTAAGACTTATTCCAGTTTACATGTATCTAAAGATTAAAATAGACATCACCTTGACTTTATGAAGCCAAAGGTCTGAACTAAGTACACATCAGCAACATCAGCAACAAAAGCCTGGGATAGGCTAAGTGACCTGTTGAAAAGCCTGTTAGATGTCCAGCAAAGGTAATTGAATATTCCGGGCAACCATATTCCCCGAACGCGGCCTTAATTTAAACCAGACGCGCAACTGCAGCGAGCGCGCGGGGGTTGGGATAAAAGATAAACTGCTCGGTTTTCTCTAATTCGGATGGAATAAGATTCCTGACAGACTGGCTGGTGCTCGAGGCGAGGGGCATCGTCATGAGTGATCGCTTCTAATGGCGCTCAGTGGATTTAATCTTTATCGCGGAGTGGGACGCGTCCTCGACACCCGGATGTTGCGAAGATGCGCTCATGGAACTCAAGGCATCAGCATCAGCATCATCGTGCACGCTAGTCAAAACACGATAGATAAGATGGTTTAATGCAGCCACGCGAACTGGAATATAACAAATAATTAAAACATTTTCAATGTGGAGGAAGGGATGGACGAGCCAGAGGAACCGACTGAAGGTAAACACAGGGATCTAGATGTGACTCACGGACGTTTATTATTGAAAGGGCTTTAACTGGTGACACTGAATTTAGAAGTGAAGAGTATGTCGGTGTTAAAGTTGTGTAGAATACTATCATACTAGTCTTTATGCGCGCGTATTGTGGTGTCATATAAAATTTAAACCGAAAGATATAAAATCATCAGGTACCTTATGTACAGTGGTAGCAGCTAGTGTTAAAGATTCGAATCTTGTTGTGAATATTACCATTAAACAGTGTCCATCTTTGACACGCTTTGATTTAAGAGTATTACAAGCTGCTTTACACAATCAGTCCGCATTAAGTAGTGGCCTCAAAAAGTATTTAGAGTGTCCAAACAGACAGAAGTTGACAGAAGTTGTTTTGAAGTGCTAGAAAAAATATATATATTTGTTTTGTTTGTTTCTTTTTAGTGGTGCTTTTTCATATAGGCTAGATAATGTGATGATCTACATCCTGAGGACATCTGTGTGTACAAAACAGCTCTCAATTCTCGCTCTTGTGTTCAGTGAGGACAACCGAGCCAGCAGAAAGCAGAAATCTTGTTTTGTTTTAAGCTCTAAATGTTTGCAGACACATTCGTTTGACTCATCTTCAGTCTTGGGTTATACATAGAAGGCTAGTCTTTAGATTGATTTTAAAGAAGTGTGTTTGTTTATGTTAATATAAATGGTGTAGGATTGAAAGAGAACACTTTTTAACTTAACTCTATGAATATATTGTGAAATAATTCAGTCCATTTTGATAGTTGATAGGTCAGTGTTTCACTTCCTTTAAAATCCTATTCAGTATGGAAATAGTAATTTCAATATATTACAATTTTGGTTTTGGAGGGCAGATCCCCCAGCCATGGACAAAGCCAGGAATGTTGCCTTCATTTAGAAAGAAAATATTTGATTTGTTTTTTCACAAAAACTGAAGCGATGAACAGGTTTCTTCAGCATGTTTTGATTTTACAGTCAGCACTGAACTCATTCATCCTCAGCATTCGCATAACAAGTGAAAACAGACTAGTGGTGTCTGTGAAGGGGTGGCACTATAATATATATGAATAATACAAATAATATTCATGAATATACAGTCTATCTGCTGTATTTGAATTTTTAAAGGAACAGCTCACCCAAAAGTTACAATTCTGTCATTAATTACTCATTCTCATGTCGTTCCAAACCCGTAAGACCTTGGTTTATCTTCGTAACACAAATTAAGCATAAATTATGTCACATGGACTGCTTAATGATGTCCTTACTATGTTTCTGTGCCTTGTTTGTGGTAGGACCCTTGCTGTCTATGCAAGGTGAGAAAATTCTTGGATTTCATTAAAAATATCTTAATTTGTGTTCTGAAGATGAATAAAGGTCTTACAGGTTTGGAACGACACGAGATTGAGTAATTAATGACAGAATATCCCTTTAAAGACTATTCATTTTTTTCCCTCTATGATCTGTTTTTCAGGGGCAAACTATGCCAGTGGCACCAGAGCCCCGGTCTCTAGTGATGGCCCTCCTGTCTGGTTGGAAGAGCCGTCGATCACCAGCCATCATTCGCCGGCCCAGTCCGCCGCACTCTCCTGGCAGGCTGCGATTAATGCCGCCAGAAAGTCTCAGGGTACCCCTAAAACCAAGACCTTCTCTGCTGCTGCAAGCACTGCTCCAGCCGGCTCGCTCGCCCAGAGGAAACGCCAGCAATATGCCAAAAGCAAGAAACAGGGAAGCACCACTAGCAGACCTCCAAGAGCACTTTTCTGCCTGACTCTCAATAATCCTGTGCGCAGAGCGTGCATTAACCTAGTGGAGTGGAAGTATCCTTATATCAGCGGGGACAGCGTTAAACTGTAGGAAAGGTGTTAATGTACACAATCACATTTGCAGTCTGGAGTTACCCACACACTGCATTCACCCCATGACTTGGCTATTGATATACAGCATTGGTCTCAAACTCAATTCCTGGAGGGTCACAGCTCTGCACAGTTTTCTCCACTGCAACGCTAATCAAACACACCTGATCCAGCTAATCAGGGTCTTCAGGTTCACTAGAAATGTCCAAGCAGGTGTGATTTGGTGCTGGTTGGAGGTTAACTCTGCAGAGCTACAGCCCTCCACGAACTGAGTTAAAGACCACTGATTTAAAGGGATAGTGAAAAATGTAAGTACATGGTTTTCTGTCAGCCCAGACTCATTGAAAACATACGCTTGTGGTGATGTTTCAGCAGCACAGATATTATGTGCCTTATTGTACTTTTGGCGGCACTTTCTAGGTAAAGCAACATGTTCAATACACGACCATGGCCATGTTTTTATTATGTTTGCAGCATTTTTATTACATTGGTTCAAGCATGCATTGCAGTGGTTCAGAATTTAAGTTCCAGTGGAACTGAGAATCCCTGTGCTCTGCTTACTCTGAAGAACGGCCCTTGAATTCAGGACTTTGGAGGGAGAAGTGCAATTGGTCTCATAATGTGTGTTTGTTTATTATTTAACCCGACAAGCCAAATGAATGAAGTATCTTAAAATAATAAAGAATTATTTCCTTACTCACATTGACAACTGGCCAACTGGAACAAGTAGGCTAAGCAATGAAAGATGACATTTATGCCTTATGATATTAAATTGACTCTTTACTATGGGTCAAGTGAACATAAACAGTAAAATTGCTTGAATAACCTTGAACTGACCATTGCATTTGCTTCACTAATGGTCTTGAGGGAGGACATGTTAAGGGGTTATATTACACACTTATTTAAAATAACCCGTCCTGTGCCCACAATGCCCTTCAAAAAAACCACAATGGCATTTGAAGTTCTCCATACCCGACATGCAAGCTTTGGAGCAGGACTATCAGTGGGACTGTCCAGTATTAGGTGGTCAGAAACAATTACACATAATATCTTTGAGAGTTTTAAATACAAATGATTGTTATTTTACTTCCTAATCACGTTTAATTGGTTGGGATTATTTCTGGAATGGATCATAATGCTATCGTTTTCCTCCTTAAACTTGTTATTTCCAGACCTTTTGATATCTTTATACTGCTGTCAATATTTGCCAACTGCGTGGCCTTAGCTGTTTACATCCCCTTTCCTGAAGACGATTCCAACTCAACTAATCATGATTTGGTGAGTACTGTTACGTCTCTTCTGATTTCTCATTGGCTGTGTTGTGGGATTAGTTTCTGCTAATAGAGATTAGATGAGCGAATTAGAGTGGAATTACACAAGCCCAAAGGTGAATTTGCAAACATTCAAAAGGTGCTCATCCATGCTGCTGAAGGTTTATGAAATGTCTGCTATATAATTGCCCTGTTGTTTGTGTGGAAGTAGCTTCATGGGAAAGAAAAAGGAGCTTTTTCATATATGAATATGAATTCAGATATTTCTGATCAGAATCCTTCAAGAAAATGATTTATGTAACTAATCTGTGTTAATGGTATGGTGCTACAATCTTAATGTAGATGAGTGTATTGTGGCTGGTTGTTATGTAGACTTACATACTATGACTGTAGACTAAATTTTCATTTATTTATTTTTTTTTACATTATTTAAATTTGGGAATTAATTATGATCCCACATACACTAACCACTGTATATACAAAAATGAATATGTCCACTTTGTCTAATGCAGTAGTGGATCATATACATTATACATCGTACTTAAGATCTTGAAATAAATGCACTGATAATGTCAGTCTAGAGTTTTCAGGTTAATTTAGGCGATCAGCGCTGTCCGTGGTGCTGAAACCATTGTGCTCACTATATAGCCAACATCATTTACTTATACAATGCATTCAAAGCAAACAGTGTTGTAAATAAGTGTTTGGTCTTTCTGATTTTGTGTAGTTTTACACATTTTACACTGAATTCCACCAAAACCTATGAATGCACAAAGTGAACAAACAACTCAACTATATACAAATGAAAGAAAGTTTTTAACACCTAGTACCTAGTAGAATAACTGCTTACACCTTCATTAGCAGCAATAACTGCAAGTTAACAAATGCATCCCGTAGTTCTCTCTAAGATTTTGGCCCACCCCTCAAAGAAACACTTCAGCTCAGTGACATTTGTAGGCTTTTCAACATTAACCGTATCCGCCAGGTTTAAATCTGGGCTTGACTTGACATTTACAACACTTTTAATATTCTTGTTTTTGCTTGTATGTATCGATCGTTGTTATTCTACATGACCACTTGAGTTTATGCACAGGTGGCTTTCTGTTCTCTCACATACTGGGCAGAGCCACACAAACAAAGACTACTTCACACCTGGAGACTCTATGATTGAAACCAGTACCAAATACAGTGCTTGTGGCTGCTATAGTAGTTTGAGACTGAAGCTCATGTCTCTAGCACTGTTTTTCTGTTGACTGAAGAATACTGTCTGTTTATCATTATCATCTCCTATTCGTCTCATTAGGTCTGTCATGGCATTGATCATGACTACTAATAGGGCCACTCTCGCAAACACTGAAACACAGTGTTCTCACTGCGAGGTTGGTTAGGTGCTGGATCTATTAAGCACAAGGTCTAGAAAGCCTGCTTGATCACTAGTGAAGCACTTGATGCCACAGTGACCAGCATTCGGTCACAACACTGGCCCTTCCCCCACATCACCACTAACTGTAGCAGCACTTCAGCAGAAACAGCTGCTTCTGGACAGTTGCGTTAACATTTCTGCCTTTTGCCAAGCAGAGCGGTGATGACAGAAATGTGCGGGTATAAGGGATCAAGAAATTATACTAGAAGAGTTTAACCTTAAGGGCCAGTGTGTTGGAACATGCTGATCACCTGACAAGTGCACAGACACGTCATAAGAAGTGTGCATTTAAATGTTTGTTGGAATTTCTGTGAATGCAGCATTATGGTGTAATACAACTCCCCAAAAAGTTTGCTTTGGTCAGCCGATTCGAACTGCCAAAACGAATTCAAAACAAACTTCATTTCCGCTTGATTTTGTTCAAAATTACATCATTTCAGTTCATTCTTTGATTTAGTTTGAAGTATATCAGGGCCTTTATTGCTGCTGCTGCTGCTGTGAAGCAAGTACAGAAACTTTCTACTGCTAATACATTAGTCGATACGGTGCTATGAGTATTCGAGACATACTGCTGCACGGATAGCATATAAAATAACCCGTAGCAGATCTATACAGATGGAGCTGGGGAAGGTGGAGGCTTTCAGAGAAACCCAAGAAGCTTGCAGCAGGAATCTCAAGTGAATGCTAGCCAGCCATATAAATGCAAGGCTCATTGGCTGCATATGCGGCATGAACCAATCAGCTTGTGCCAAGTCGTTTAACTATCTGATATTTGACAAGCTGTGAGATTCAGAGTGAAGCACGCCACTGAAGCATGATCCGGTGTTTTCAGCGTCTCACAGCAGTTAGTTTGCAGTAAATGCTGCTTCACACAAACTACATGTTTGCAAATGTTGTGAAGGGTCTCCTAATAATAATAACAAATATAATACTTGTTTAATTTAAGTTTTTTTTTTTTTTTAAGTTGCCAGCCACCGCCAGCATTTTTGATTGTTTTCTCACAGAATATTCTGTTGTTTGCACATGTAATATGTTAAAAGGAAGAACAGGGTGTCTGCTTTAATCTATCTTCATGCATTATTTTTAGCAACACATAAGAGTGGATAAATTCTTAAAAAAAGCAACATTTTAAACAAAAAGCAGAGAAAACCGTGCCAAAGACTACATCTGAATCAGATTCAGATCGATGGTCAAAACATAGTTTGAGTAGATTCTGTCAAAGTCTCACAGTCCTAAACCACTTCCTTGGTCAACATTTCATTAGGTAACTTATGTTACGTCTGGTGCTGGCAGATGAAGGAAAGCGCAGGAGACGTGATATTCCAAAATATCATAAAGTTCTTTTAATAATAAAGAAGGCAAAGGTTTCAAACATCCAACTCGTAACACAAACATATGCAACGATAATGACGGACCGATACTGAGACACAGGGAGCAACTTAAGAAGGGAAGACAATCAACGAAAATGAACTAGACACACCTGAACAGAATCACTAATTCACAGAACTAGGTCATGGGGAGAAAACAAAGAGCACATGGGGAAAATGACAACAAAGAACATAAGTGAACGTAACAACTTAAGGCAGTTTTGAGGTATATCCAATTTAATGCTTGATGATCTGATTTAATTTACATATATATCTGCTTAATTACGCAGTCGCTTGTTTCTGCTTCTTCTTCGCAATGTTTTGATCCGGATATGTAATACTATTTCAGAAGTATTATTACCTTCCTCATACCAGTGAAAAAATGGAAAGTCAGATAATTCTGTAAAAAAAAAAAAAAAAAAAATGGAGAAAGAGTTTAAACTTTTAGCTTATCTCATGCATATTCTTTATGAAGTCGCCTCATATTCAGAAAACCAGGCGCAAATACTAGTGATTGCTAACAGTTTTTGGACTTCATACAGTTTAGTTATCATGACACATATATAGTATTTTGTCTTTTAAATCAGAGTGAGCATTCGGTTGGGTGTCTGCTGAGCTCCAGGGCTTTGAGCAGCACTGGGCTTGTCCGGTAAGATTAGCCTCAGCCGAGTCAATGACACCAGTGTTTAACCTCTCTCTCTCTCTCTCTCTGGATTTCCATTGCACTCACTCATGCATGTTCATCGATCATTTCCAGCCTACAAACCTATATTCTCAATTCCACACATGCCTTTGGGAAAGCCCTTTGAACAAGTGTGAAGCGGTGAGCGTCGGTGAACTGTAGTAAGAACCGCTTGCGTGTCTGTTAATTTGTGACGAGGATGAATGGGGGCTTTGGTATACACAGATGGGTGAAAGTTGTGTGTGAAGCAAACACAACAAGCTGTACAGTATGTGAAATAAAAACATATACGCTTGTGGTTGTTTTCCTATGTGCGCTCGCACTGGGTGACACTAACCCATCTGTAAACAGGAGGGTGGAGGGTGATGAAAGAGGATCATAGGAGGATTATATCTTCACTCACTCTCTCGTCTCTCACTCCATCCACTGTCTCTCTCTTTCTCACACGACGACCCTTATTTCACTCCACCAGCTGTTCAATTAAATACTTTCCTATTTTAATACTTTATTTTGTGAGTTTAAAGCAACAGTTTGAAACTGAAAATTCTGTCATCATTTACTCACCCTCGTGTAGGGCTGGGTGTCAGGTTTGATACTTTTTAGGTACAGACCGAATTGCCTCGATACAACCGAGTATCGGAAAACGTCTCGTCGTTCGGTATCCAATTTCGATACCTAAAGGGGTTAATCAAATCCACGTCAGTGAGCCAATAAGACTGCAGCACTAGCCAGTGTGTTTGACCAGAAGTGTGTAAAATAGCCTTATGTTCTTTATATCATTTACACGACTGCACGTCATTTCTGTCTCTACATTAAGTTGCGCTTTCTGTCTCGCGCACACACACACACACATACATAAACGTGCGCATGCCGCACACACAAGTGAGCACATTCCTGCTATCAATAGTATTTGTCAATATTTAACCGCAAAAAGGATGAATTCTGTGTGTCTCTGTGTTAATGTATGGTGCAGACAGGCGGTTTTGTTTACTAGCATACTGACCTGCGCGTGACGCTTCTGGTGATATTAACATCTTGTGTCTCACTAAATGAGGACATAAATACAGTAGGCTACATGAATAACATCTCTAAATCTATCGTCATATCATGTACACACAGAACTGTAAAAGTGTTCATGGCAAGCCGTCAAAATACAAGTTGGGTTTGGACATGGCAGCAGAAATATATTACTATTGTTCAGTAGAATGGACATAATAGGCTACTACAAAAAATATTAAACCAGTATTTCTTCAGTGTTTTAATCTGTAATATAAAATCCCCTTTAGTGAAGATTTTATTTTATTGTTGGAAAATAATTAAACTAATTAAATGAAAACTATTTGAACTTTATTAAAACTAATTTGCACTGATTCATTGTGTTGGATATATTTTTTCCATGCAGTGGCTCAGAAGATGAGGTTTTGAGTCTGTATAAATGTCAACAAGCTGAAAAAAAAAGTTTTTTGAGATCATGTAATTTTGTTAAAACTGATTTCATAAAATTGGTATCGAAAAAGGTATCGTTCAGGAACTGGTATCGAACTCAAGGTGTCTGTATCGGTATTGGTATTAAAATGTTTTGAATGATACCCAGCCCTACCCTTGTGTCATTTCAAACCCATGCTGCTGATTTACTTCTGGACAATAATAAATGTCCTTTGTGGTGATTGCAGTGCAGTGGCAGTACATTCAGACTCACTTCAGTGTGTAGTAAAGCACTAAAGAGTGTCAGCAAGGCCATATGACTAGATTCATATTTTCAAAAATCTAATCTAAATCTAAAAATATCCAATTCCATAAAAAGGTGTGGCAGCCATCATTGGCCTCCTGTGCATGCTTCAAAGAAAAAAAGTTTCTTTGAAAGCCAATCCTAGCATTATATTGTATAGTGCATAATGTAGTCTTTTTCTCTTTTTTTCCGAATCCTCCCTTCTCATTTGAAGTAAGTATTGTAACATCAATGTAGTGATTTTTGAGACTGCATAGCCTTGACCTATGTGAGGGCAAATTTTTCCTCTCTGGTCCTAGTACTATTATGTACTTGTAAAATAAACATTTTATACAATGCACTTATTGTGTGTATAGGTGTTTTATATTGTACTTATATAAAAAAAATACCTGCATTTAATTAGATCTATAATTAAGTTCTGTAATAATGTTTATAATTACACTGTTGACCCATCCCTTACACTTTAACCCACCCTTAAACCTACCCATACCACCGAACCTGTCCTTAACCTTATCTGTATTTCAGGTCAATAGCAGCAGAAGCATTTTGCAATACAATATAAACATAAAAATGACATTGTACTTATTTTTGATTTAAGTACATAGTAGTTGAGGCCACTTAATATAGAGTGGGACCACTATTCATGGCACCTTATAACAAGTGCTTAATAGCTCAGTCACTGTGCAATGATTACTTGCAAGAAAGTTTATGTAGAGGTACAAACGGGGTCATTAAAGACATGGTCTTATATCATAATTCTAGACATGACATAAAATTGTAATCTGCCTTTCCTGTGATTGTGTTATAACCAATCAAACCACCTATATTTGTGAATCAGTGTCACAAAAAGTATTTAAAAGATGATTTAAGTGTATTCATTTAAATTTGAGCAAGTAAATCACAATGCTATAAAGAAGTGTTTGCAGCTGTTGCGCTTGATGGAGTTTCTAAACATAAATATAAATGACATTCATAGTGGGTTCAGCTGTCCTGGACACCATGATGTGTGAACTCATATCACAAGGTCATAATAGTTGATTGAATGATTCAGTGACTCACTCGACTGTCACTTATTTCATTCCTGAAGGCATCAGTTCTTTTTAACAAAATGACTGAATGAGCAAAAACCGAGTGACTGCAGAACGAGTAAAATCTGTGTGTGTGTTTTTAAATTAATAATTAATCATGTATGAACAACAATGCAACACCAATACATATTTGCAGTAGAATATAAACGTCAGCTATGAAACATGAAACATAATGAATAGTCTAGTCATTTCAATAATTAAGAATCAATTAAAAAAATTATAAATCCGTTTTTGACATTATTTCTTAATATCACATATTTAAGCCAACCTTTTAAAAAGAACATAATAGGATACACTATCCACCTTCACGGTGTCAAACATCAATATTGCTACATCATTTTCATACCTGACAATTCCATATGGATAATACGTTTTGGGATCATTATTTTTTGGCAGTGGCTATTTACACCAAGTCCACATAGCCTTTTCTGATATTTATTGCAAGTGGCAATGATCTGCACCTCAGTATTGAAGTACATTATAAAACAGAATGCAACTTATTGAGTGTAAATGTTCATTTTAATTCACATAGATGCCAAGGTTGACACTTTTATTGGGACAATAAAGCCCCCCCTAACCCTAGCCAATACCGTTTCAAACTTTTTGATTATTTCTTTAATTTTTATTCAAAATAAATGCTTTTTTGATGTGATTTGAAATATAAAAAGGGAGATCGCATCAAAATATAACAGTCATACTTTTTGCCATCTGCACATCTGGAGCTGATATCAAACATACATATTTTGTAATGATGACTAGCCTAATCACACGTTGGTGGGCGGAGTTAGTGTAAATAGTCACTGCGGGCTATTTGCACTTAGTGTTTTTTCTTCTTTCTATATTCTGTACTGTTTATTATTTGTATGCTCATTCTTCTGCAAAAAATCAAAAACAAACAAACAAAAAATGCTGTACTGTAGCGTTTCCAAAAGGAAATCACAAAAAAGGTCCTAATACCTATACCAAAACAATAATGATCCCAAAACTTATCCACATGGAATTCTCAGATAGTCATACAGGAACCTTTTATGAAAATGATGTGGTGGTAGATTAATGTTTGACGCCGCGATCTGCTTTTGTGATATGAAGAAATAAAGGTCAAAAAGGGATAGTATTCTAAATTGATTCTCAATTATTGAAATGACTAGACTATGACCTGATTTGTATATTCTACTGCAGATATGTATTGGTGTTGCATTGTTGTTCATACATAATTATTAATTAAACACACACACACGCTATTCCTAAAGTCATGGCAAAGCGGTATGTGTTGAAAATGACCAATCACAGGAGCAGAGACATCTGACATTTGATTCCCGCCTCCAAAGTCTCAAAAGTCAACTTGAGAGCGAGCAGGGTTTGAGCAGCTGAGAGAGCGTAGAGAGGGTCAATTCTCGCGAGAGCACATTTTTGCACGTGCATAGTGTTCTGTGCTCTCGCGGTGCAGAAATACTCCCTCACGAGAATGGTTTTTATTTGACACTATTTAAACGCTGTATAAAACTCATTAAAACTATGATTGCAGTTGCCAGTGGTGGCACTGTCTGACCAAACCAAACGTTTCCAATTCAATGAGTGTTTGATTGTCAGGTGATCTAACCAATCATACCATGGAATCTGCCTCTTTATTTTCTGACAAACAAACCAGACAGGAGAGTACAGTAGATTAACATCAGTGGACTTGAACTTGAAAAATGGTGTGCATTGACATCTTTCCACGTTTGAAACAAGATACCTTATGATGTTCACTGATGTTTATTTCATCCTAAAACTAGTAAGAATGAAGAGACTGAACTTGAACTCATTGAATGCATTAAAGACTTAAGAAATGTTTCTCAAAGCAGGCAAGACTTGATTTCATGCCTACAGTAACCTGCTCTGTCTTGTCTGTTGTTGCGTTGTCAGTTTTCTCTTTGTTCGGTGTGAGAACAAGATGTGTAGCGTAAGCCTGGCTTTTCAGACACAGCAACAGTAACCAAGGGGGGCGGGTCTTTGCGAAAGGTCAATTAAGCAGTCTAACCGAGCTTCAGAGTTTCCAAACCAAATACTGGGATCAGTTTACTGTGGTCCAGGTGTGTTTTGTGCTTTAAAGTCGAACATCTGTCACAGTTCACTCAGCATTACCAACTGCACCATTCATAATCTCCTGCATCATAACCTCTGTTGAGTAAAAGAGCAGATCTGTACCTTATTCACTTCATAACGTGTTGCTTTAGCTAACTAGTAAGCAAAATTGCTTTTAGAGCATGTAGACTCGTTAGTCTAATGCTGCCATCAGCTAAACTGGATACTGCGTCACTGTGGCCATCAGGCAGCTTGTCTTTGCCCTCAGGCTCTGTCCTTATGTAAGTCCACCACACGTGAAAATACCTGAAGTATTTGATGAGCTTAAGTTCTTTAAAGACAAAGGAGGGCGCATGATTTAAAATGGATTAATGTGCATGTCATGTTTAGAAGACTGGTTTATATTGGACTATATTCATGTGAAAATCAATGACTGAACTGATTTGTTATTGCGAAGAGACATGGCCAGCCTGCTATGTTCAGCGGTGAGATTTTATTGTTCAAATGGGATTAATCTAGTCATCTAAGTCTATTGTAGCTATTCTTAGTGCTGTGGCTTAGCTGTTGTCATCCGGTCACCTGAAGGCTGAGACACCATCACTACACTGAAGACCGAGAGCGTCTACATCAGACCAGGAACTCTGATATTTCTACAATACATGCTTTGTTATATTATTTTACAGTTTCTGTGCTCTGCAGTGTCATTTATAATATTTCAGAATGCTTCCAGAGACACGGCCCTATTCTAATTTTTAAAGATAGATTATTTCTAATTTGGCCAAAGAAAAAACCCTTAATATTTAGATAATCAGTTTGTACATTTTTAATATGTTTATTAAAAGGTGAAGAAAGCCATAAACAAAAATATGAAAATAAGTAAATATTTTATTTCTTGTGCAGAATTTTGTGTGTAGTGCTTTCATTTCTATCTTAGTATTCAACAGTATTGCATTCAACCTGAGATTTAATAATAATCGATCTTTACATTGATGTATGGTTTGTTTGGCCGAGATACATATTTGAAATCTGGAATTTGAGGGCGCAAAACATCTAAATATTGAGAAAATCACATTTAAAGTTGTCGAAATGAAGTTCTTAGCAATGCATATTACTAATCAAAAATAGGTCAAATAATATATTAATATATTTACTGTATGAATATCTTCATAGAACATGATCTTTACTTAATATCCTAATGATTTTTCGCATAAAAGAACAAAAAATATCCCATACAATGTATTTTTGGCTATTGTTATCAATATACCCCAGCGACATAAGACAAACAGTTTGTGGTCCAGGGTCACATTTAATTATATATATATTAATTTATTTTCCAAATTCTGTTGCCTGGTCAGTTCATTTTCAGTTTCTGGGTTCTGAACAGTCTTCACTTAAAGAAAGTTTTTCAGCTAACTCATATCTATTATTTGAAAGCAATTCATTTATACATGGCAAAGATGAACACCTTTGATTGCACAGTCATGTTTCCGATCAGTGTTTTTCAACTGTGTTTTCCAACATTTCGGCACTTTCTTCCAGACAAAATGTTTTTTGTCTTTGCCAACAAAATACTGTTGTCTGATGAACTGATAGAATACTGTTCTATTCATTTCTCTGTCTGAAGTCTAGTTTTATCCATCTGATGCAGCTTTAATCCTAATTGTTTCTAATTTGATCTCATCAAACTTCAAATCCAGACATCTGAGTTCACCTCTGTGAGACTCCACAGTCTTTGTGCCTTTTGAAGGTTCTGTCGGCTTCAGCTCTGCTTTCTGATCTTTAGCCAGCTTCCAAACAATGTTTGTATATTGCAACTTCATTTTTCCTATAGCCTTCCACCATCTGACCTGTCTAGACTGACTAGTGCCTGACATAATCGTTACACAACACTTTACACCTGTAATGACTAAATGTTTTATGCATATTTATTTTTTTCATTCTCCACATCAAAATGAACACACACTCTTCAAATTAAAAACAGATGAATGACACAGAACTAAAAGCTTGCTTTTCTATCATTGTGTTTCACAGGAAACGGTAGAATATGCCTTCCTGATCATTTTCACGATTGAAACTTTCCTCAAGATCATAGCTTATGGACTTGTGATGCACCAGAACTCCTATGTGAGAAACGGCTGGAATATGTTGGATTTTGTCATCGTCATAGTAGGGTAAGCGAACAGTCACACACACACACACACACACACACACACACACACAGAGACAGACAAACACACAACCACACACACACACATGTTGGTTTTTGTGTTTTATGGGGTCTCTCCATAGGTGTAATGGTGTTTATACTGTACAGACT
>JAUCMR010000154.1:198642-208905 GCA_032357425.1 Enteromius argenteus | reverse complement strand
GCAACACGACGTGTAAAAAGACAGAACTAAGTCATGATAATCAGTAATTATGTCTCCACTGGATCAACAAATGCCTGTTTTGGTGTCATAGCGTCAGGTCGCAGCATTATGTTATGGTAAGAGGTGTAACATTTCCGCCACACGCTTGTGGATTTGGCCAATCACAGTGCACTGGATAGCTGGCCAATCAGAGCACACCTCACTTTTTTAGAACGATGAGCTTTGAACAAATTGACCTGTTTCAGGAGGCGGGGCTTAGAGGAGAAACAATAGTGTACAGTGTGTAAAATATAATGTGTTTGTTGCACCTTAAACCGCATAAACATTGCATTACACCAAATACAAAAAATAATGTTCTTTTTAGGAACATCATATGACCCATTTAAAACATTTTGAACCATTTATGTGATATGATCTCTAATAAAGAATGACGTCGTTGTTTTATTTTCTTTGTTTCGTACAAAGCATCAAGGCCAGTCCCGTCTTTTCAATTATGGGATGGACATTTTGAACATGGTGTTCACGGGGGTCTTTGCAGTGGAAATGATCCTCAAACTGGTTGCCTTTAAACCGAAGGTAGGTCTTTGTTTCGTCTAGCTAAACTGCAGTGCTTGTGCCCCAGTCCTGTGGTGTTTAATCCTTCTGCTCTCCTGTCCTCCTGCCGCTGTCTGTCTGATTAGGGTTATTGTGTGGACCCCTGGAATGGGTTTGATGCTCTGGTGGTGATTGGCAGCATAGTAGACATCATTCTGAGTCAGGTAGAGCCCAGACTTTCCTCTCGTCTGTCTGACCCTCACTCTCATGTGTGTCTCACCTCTGCTAGTTGCCGCTGTCTGATTTTGTTTCTCGTCCTTCAGTGTGCTGTTTATGGATGTATCTGACACTCTTTCTTCTGGGGGAATATGCTCTGAGGAATTCTTGTTTATACTCAGAGAAAACCATGGTTGCAGAATTTAAGTGACAACAAAATGCTAAAATATGTTAGATCAGAAGATGTCATATGTGATTACACAGATATATTAAAAATGTTGGTGCTGACTAAAAAATAATATGGCAGCACCTCTCAAGAACATGCCATATTTGTTCCCACAATCATCCTACCAGTGTTTTAGGATCTTTAAGATTTTCCATTTAAACCCAAATTCAGAAAAATCTCAATCTAAGAAAAAAGTACAAGTTATTTTAATGTACTTCGTTTACAATATTTATACATCACTGTAATATGTATTGCTCCTTTGAATTGTAAGGAATACTGTACAATCACCCAGTTATTATTAGAAAACAAACAAACAAACAAATAAATACATAAGTAATGCCTGACAGTTTGATCAGAGCCCTGTTCTTGTATGTGGGTTTAATCTAGATAACTCTAGGATTTCGAGTTCAGAGTTCAGAGTTGTTGTCACAGCAACAGAGATCAGGCTTATTTCACATAAATAGGATTAGACTGCAGCTTTTTAAGCAGTGGTGATACTTAAAGTCTGCTCCAGTCTCTGCTTTCTTACAGGAGGGCTATGATCACTTGTAGGAAATTGTCGTGCTATCATGTCTTGTTCAGTCTCTTAACTTGATAGAAATGGAGGACGAACACGTGATGACATTTCACATCTGCGGCACAACAAAAATGCATAATAAACAACACAAGTCCAAGTGTTTAGTGGTGTAAGACCCTTTGTAGTGTCAGTATTTGTGCATCCTTACAATATGTAGAGTAAGGTAACGGGGAAACAGCAACAGTGTGTGGCTCTTTCTGTGTGTGGCTGCAGCATCATAACTCTGATTTTCTTCTGTCTTTTTCTTCCCACTCTCTGTTCCTTTGTCAATTCAACTCTTTCTTCCAATCCTGCTTTCCTCCATCATCTATCTGTTTCGCTGGGTGTCCGCAGCACTATTTTGCCGATGCATGGAACACGTTTGATGCCTTAATTGTTGTTGGTAGCATCGTTGACATTGCGATCACAGAGATCAATGTAAGTAAAAGTGTGATTCAAGCCCAGCTTCTCTGTCTGTTTTTGTTTAAATATTAAAGCTTATGTGGGTCATTTTCAGGAAAGGTGCCATTTGTTTCCACGTTTTATTGCTGACACAAACAGGAGCAACACAGTCACATTACTTAATCAGTAAACTGTGTTTAGTGAGTGATCTTTTCAAATACAGTGTTTGTTCTTATCAACCAAATATCAACCAGCTTCCAGTTTATAAATATTTTTTAAATAATCTAGTCCTAACTAATTGCATTGATTGAAATTTGTTACATTTATCTTTGTACCTGTGCAGTGCTTGGTAACACTTTATTTTAGTAATCCACTTTTGACATTCTACTAGCATTAATTAACTTTGCAACTACATGTCAATTAAATTTCTTTTATTTTTATTAATTGTATAAGCATTTTATTTGCTCCTTTTGTTGTGCTACTACTGACACAAGACAGCAAATTATATTTGAAAATAAAACAACAACAACTGTAAAACAAAGCAATTGCATAATTTATTCTGCCGCAATGCACTCTGGGAGTCAGTGAGTAGCTATAACTCAAGTACAAGTACAGATCAAGTACACCCTACAGTTCTTTTTTTAGTTACTATAACTCTTGTTTAAGTAACCTATACTAAGCATTTGTTTGTCAGTGCAACATACTGTACTTAGTTTTTTTTAAAGTCAATCGGTTTGCTTGTTTTTTTTTTAAGTAAGCCCAATTTATTAGATTGTACAGTGTACTTGAAAAAACATGTTCACTTTGAAAAACTTTGGAAACTGATTGCACAGTTTTTTAAGTTGTCATTACTTAAAATGGAATGTTAAATTAAATTAACTTAATATAGTAGGCTTACAATTTTTTTATGTAACATTAATAACAATTAGAGTATATTAATTTAAATTTGCATATTAAACTTACTTGATATTTATTAATAAAATTACTCAGAAATAATTAATTCTACTTGTAGCTAATTATTAACCCAACTTAGATTTTCCTCCTAAGTTTACTTTGAAAAAATAAGGCAAAGTTTTTTTTAAATAAACTAAACAAATTTAAATTTACTGTGTAGCAGTCATTAGAGTATTAGCTTAATATCTTCTAACACTTTTTTTGATGGATTCACAACATACAGCATGCTATCAGAAACTTATTTTACTAACCCTAAACCTAGGCCAACAGTCTCTGAGAGTTAGTACACATGTAGTTGTAAATTTAATGAGGATTAGTTGACATGTAGTTGACATGTTGTAACAAAGTTAGTTAGTAGAATGTCTAAAGTGGGCTACCAAAATAAAGTGTAACCCATTTTTTGGCCTTTTCCCCATTATTTCAGTTGCAAGGGTAGACAGTGAGCATTGGAGGAGGACAAATAGCAAGTAATTTGGGAATAGGCCTAAAGGCAGGACTCACATTCGAGTCTGCTAAAGTGCTACTGTATGATGGAGCGCTTGACCGCAAGGCTGTGACCGACTGTCTCTGTGATTTTTGTCCATCCATCTGTCACTTGAGAACTGAAATTCGATATTGAATACCTGAGCAATCCAGACATTAAATAGACAAAAGTATTGGCACCCCGTTCTAATGAATAGGTATGACTACTTTAGTCAATTCTATGAGTACAAATCTTAATGTTTAAGCATATAATGATAGTCTAGGTGCTTCTACTTTTTTTTTTTTACACAGTGTTTGTGGCAGTGTCAACCATAATCCTTTTTGGCCCTAGGTTTGGAAATGTAATTGCTTCAAATACTGTTGAATGATGGCATGCAGGCTTCAGGCACTGTTTTCTGAGAATTACCTGTATCGCTGTAACATTAGAAGTATGCCATAAACACATTTTTACTGTTTAAACTATACTTGCATAATTAGTTCAAAAGGAAAAGGAAGGAAATTGTATTTCATGTGATTCATCATGAGAATTTTTCATATATAATAAAGTATATAAATATTAAATATGCACTGAAGTGTGTGTATATATATATATATATATATACATACATATATTGACTTTATTATATATTTAAATAAATACTATAGGTTGACTGTGAGTTTTAATATGAGCCCTTTGATTTGTTGAAGCAAACAGAAGCTGCTGTATTTGCAGTATAGACAGGGGTAAGATGCCCTCTGTGTCGTCTTAAAAAGAAAGTCTTTGTTATGAATATGGGACTTAAGCATTTGTTGTTGGGAATGTGAAGCCTGCAGTGCATGCACAAACTCTGCATGAAAATGACCAATGAATGATGCCGAACGTGAAAACACTCAAACGCACGGTCTGTTCACACACTCATCGCACACAATCCACTCACACACACACTGTGCGATGTGTGACAGAGACACACTGAAGTAGCGAGTGGAAACACATTGTACCTCATTAACATGAACTGTGTCTTGAATGCTGTCTGGTGTTTTTCTCAGAACTCGGAAGACAGTGCAAGAATTTCCATCACATTCTTTCGTCTGTTTCGTGTCATGCGCTTAGTCAAGTTGTTGAGCAGAGGAGAGGGCATCCGCACGCTCCTGTGGACCTTCATCAAATCATTTCAGGTACACTCATTTCATAGAGAAACAACTGAAAAATAAACCAGCAGTGACACAGTGACACTCCGCACGGCCTGATTTAGATGTATTCCTCGGTCAGCAAAGATGTTGATCCAGGAAAATCTCGCAAATCAGGTTCTGCGTGACACTCCCATCACTCAACACTCAAGTTCATTTGTGCCATAATGTGTCTCAAAATCATTGTGCAAAGGGCAGTATTGCAGATATAGTGCCTTTCATTCTTGGTGTCTTCACAAACAGGGTGCCTAGAGGTATGCAAATACATATTTTGACAGGCAGGCATTGACAGCCTATTGTAATGTTCGGATCAAACATTTTTAACCGTGTTGCCAGATTAGGCGGTTTTGAATTTGATTGTCCAAGTAAATTTGGCTTGGACAAAATTTAGGCTGGTTTGGGATCAGTTTGGCAGTTTACAAATATATACATTTTTAATACTGATAAAATACTGATAATGGGATAACATTCAAGCCCAAGTGTGCATGTACTGCATTCAATCAGTCATTATGACGTTAAACTAAACATGCGCACACACCTCAAAGAGACTGGTGCTGATGTTGATGTCGTGACAGCACTTTTAGCCAATCTCTAAGTATCAGCAGACAGACATGATGATTCATGAGTGACAGGTTTTTAGCGCGATAACGAATCCGAGTTTCAGAAATTTCGTCTAGTTCTGTGTGAAATTATAGAGCAGTGCAAAGGTAAGAGCATTATTGTTGTTGTTAATTATTTTTTTTATTGTTGGATTATCATACAGTATGCATCAATGAATGACAGTTTTGACTGTCATGTGAATGAGTGTGAAATGCCGTTGCTTATTCCGATCACTTCTTGCTTGAATTTCTTGATTGCCGTTTTGACAGTGTCAGCTAGTTTGCATATTTTAATCCTTTTTGGTCATTTTCTTTAATGTATTTGCCCTGATTTGATCCATGGGAAATATATCTAGCATTATATTTATATTATTTTGTCATCATTATTTTGTTTTAAGGAGATGAAAATAGCTCTTATCAACCTTGATTTGCATTCTGTTACAGTTAAAGTTTTGGGTGGGTTTTTGTGAACTTTTGGGCCTATCTGGCAACACTGATTTTGATTGGACGAACATTTTATGGTCTTATGCCTTCCACATATGATATAAATATATCTAAATAAATTTAGACCAGCAAAACAAAAAATGCTTTGGAACCAAATCACCTACCCTGCCTTTAATAATGAAGATGGGCTGATGTGCTGTATTTTCCTGCTCTGTGTCTCTCAGGCTCTTCCGTATGTGGCTCTGCTTATTGCCATGTTGTTCTTCATCTATGCTGTCATTGGAATGCAGGTAAATCATCTGCTTGTGAAATGTAGTAAACCTGTTGTGAATCATGATAATGTGATGGTTTTATTATTTTAGGTGTTCGGGAAGATCGCCATGGTGGATGGAACCAGTATTAATCGTAACAATAATTTCCAGACCTTTCCACAAGCTGTGCTCCTGCTGTTCAGGTGTGTTCATGAGAATAGGATGTGTTTGTGAGCATTGATGTTTCCCTTCATTTTAGTAAGGTGAGTCTTGAATGGCAAAGGCTGTACAGTCATATTGTCAAAGCAGTGTAAGTGAAAAAAACATCCAATAATACTAGTGTAAAAAGAGCGAATTAGTATGAACTAGTAAAAAACGTGAAGATGAATCAGTGTTTTCAGTAAGCAGAGCCAGCAACACATTTATACATTAAAGATATAACGTTTAATCCGAAACCAAGTAGTACATCCTTTTCTCAATTACTAAGTTTTGTCAGGCTGTGCATCTCCTCCTTTTGAATACCAACTATACAAAACAAATGTTTGCATGCCTGTTTGTGGTCTATCTGTGATGAATTGCACAATATAGGGCAAATTCGTAATAAAAGTTCAAACTAAATGAATTTGCCAATAGTTGTAATAATACACAAAAGTACAGGACAGTCTTTCATTGGTTTTTCTCTTACTGTATGTCAGATGTGCGACAGGTGAGGCATGGCAGCAGATCATGTTGGCGTGTTTGCCTGGCAAACTGTGTGACTCTGAGTCTGACTATAACCCTGGAGAGGAGAAAACCTGCGGCAGCAACTTTGCTATCCTCTACTTCATCAGCTTCTACATGCTCTGTGCTTTTCTGGTACCTCAGAACTTTTCAACTTTGAAGAAGCGTAGCAGTTGTGTGTTTAGTAATTCTAAGCATATTCAGTCTCTAATAATCATGCACCTACTCCTACTGCTTCTTGTTCTTTTTCACTTCAACATTGCTCTGTTTTCCTACTTGGTAACAATTGTTTTTGTTTTGTTATCTGAGATAAATGATATTGCTCAGATTTTTTTATTG
Source organism: Enteromius argenteus (assembly GCA_032357425.1). Lineage (NCBI taxonomy): Eukaryota > Metazoa > Chordata > Actinopteri > Cypriniformes > Cyprinidae > Enteromius > Enteromius argenteus. The sequence goes on along the minus strand of JAUCMR010000154.1, from coordinate 202,014 downwards.
TTCTTTTTCTCCAGATCATTAATCTGTTTGTCGCTGTCATCATGGACAACTTTGACTACCTGACGCGTGATTGGTCAATTCTTGGACCGCATCATTTAGATGAATTTAAGAGGATCTGGTCGGAATATGATCCTGAGGCCAAGTAAATATCCAAAAGATGTTGTACTTCTCTTGTACTCTGTGTGTGTTTTGTTTGACAGTGAATATTGTGTGTGTATCAGGGGCCGCATAAAACACTTAGATGTGGTGACATTACTGCGCAGGATTCAGCCGCCACTGGGCTTTGGCAAGCTGTGTCCTCATAGAGTGGCTTGCAAGGTATAAAGCACATAAAGCACATAGACATATATGCATAAAAATGTGCACATGCATAAATAATGCTGGTTTATTTATTATCTGGGCCATACTACCAAAAATAAAAAGGATTGCTTAGAACATGAGATATAATATTAATAAAGTGTATATAACATTAATAAAGGCAGTTTAAATATAAATATCACATGCATTAGTTGTATTATACACACATGACTAAACAGTCTAAACTCCCCTCTTTCTCCTAATATCTCATTAGAGGTTGGTTGCCATGAACATGCCACTAAATAGTGATGGTACGGTCATGTTCAATGCCACCCTGTTCGCGCTGGTCAGAACTGCTCTGAAAATCAAGACTGAAGGTAAAGATTTTGCGACTGAGACTTTCGCATGTCTGTGCTGGTGTGAATGTGTCATTAATTGTGTCACTGACTGTGTCTCTCAGGGAATCTGGAACAAGCCAATGAGGAGTTACGAGCTGTCATCAAGAAGATCTGGAAGAGAACTAGCATGAAACTCTTGGACCAAGTGGTGCCACCTGCTGGAGGTCAAACACACACACACACACACACACACACACACGCACTGGAATCCATGTTCCATGTACTGTACAAACTGTATTTTATATCCCCTAACTCTAACTCTATACCTAAAACCTAAACTTTCTGTATTTTTAGATTTATTTTTCATTTTTAATTTTTAATTCTGTATGATTTAAAAGCTTGTTTCTTAATGGGGACCAAAAAATGTCAAAATGTACTACCATTTCTAGCCTTGTGGGGACATTTGGTCTCTGCAATGTAAGGAAGGAGGATGAGGAAGTGTTTAGGGAAATAAAAGTGGACTTAATTGTGTGTCCAGGTGACACACTGTCCACTTTCTCCACAGCATAGTTCACAAGGAGCCATGAGGTCACAATTATGCATTCCCTCCCATTTGAGTGAGGGAGGACCAATCTAGATTACAGGAAACACATGCAACCAGACAAATGCATACTGGCCCCCCAGTTCTTGAGTTCCTGGCTAGGACTCAAACCAGTGAACTTGACAAATATTAAAATGTATTCCTTGTCTTCACTTAATTGTTATATGGATTAAAGAAAGCTAATTCTAAAACAATTATCAATTATTATTGTGATTTTCAGTGTATTAAAGCATATATCATCAGGATCAGATAAAAATGTACTGCAAGAATGACAAGAATCACTCAAACACAATATGTGTAATGATATGAGTAGGTTATTGGCTGTTCGTGTGGTCTGTGTTTAGATGATGACATCACTGTGGGGAAGTTCTATGCCACTTTCCTGATACAGGACTACTTCAGGAAATTCAGAAAACGCAAAGAGCAAGGTCTTGTGGGATGCCAGCCCTATTTAAACACCACTACTGCTCTGCAGGTGAGCTAAAACTTGGAAAACGTTGGGCCCTGACGTACTAAAGGTGTAAAACACTCGAATTAATAAATTCACATATCATAACGATGTATGTGACCAGGTTTTCGAATCGAAACAGAAATGGTGTGTTTTTATCTGCCTCTTCTGCAGGCTGGTCTGCGCACACTGCATGATATCGGCCCTGAGATCCGTCGAGCCATATCATGTGATCTACAGGATGAAGGTCTAGTAGACGTCAACCTCCATGAGGAGGAAGAGCTATACGAGGTAAAACACTTCAGTCTTTATCTGTGCACATGTAAATATATATTAGAGCATTGTGCTTGTAAAGCATGTCATAGGTTTGACTCGAATGTGTGAACCCGGTTCAAGAATTGCTCCAAAGTTTTTAAATAAACTGGAAAGCAAACTAAAAATGTGCAATTTGTTTATATAGTCCTGCCCTGAATAATCTATTTCATATAACAAATGTTTAGTCCACAAGAAAACAAGTCATTGTGTTATAAATATTGTTTTACATATTTTTACTGGAACACCAGTCAATGTGTATAATTTAAAATGAGTTGATTAGTCTGTCTATGAAAATCTAGGGAATCCATGTTTTTGCTGTTATTGTCTGTATGTGCAGAGGAATGGGGTTGTGTTTGGGAATCATGTGAGTGGAGATCAATACAGCAGCGTCACGCAGCGTCCTCTGCAGCTCCCACTTCCTCTGTGCTCCACCCAAAATTACTGTCCATCCGTGTCAGACAAATCATCCAACTCCAATATCAACAACGCCAACGTGCCAGCGGCCACTGCCTTTCCCAACGGCTGGCACAGACGGTGCCGGCGGCTCTCTGGGAACCTGGTGTCCTCTCTGAACACCTACCTCAACCTCAAGAATGATGGAGAACCACAGCTCAAGACTCAATCCAGAAGGTGAGAGGTCACGGAAAAAAAAAAACAAATAATAAAAACAAACATACCAAAAAATTGGGCTTACTCTAGGTAAATTTGAACCAAAGCATCCATGGCAGGGCTGGTAACTCTCATGCCACGTCCATTTTCTCACACAGTTAAAGGATGTTTCTCAATTCCATGAACACAAAAAATGGACTTGTGTTCTTGTGGAGACCGGTCTTGCTACCTTGATAGAATGAAATTGGAAGGAATTACTTTCATGAACCGTCATGTATTTGCGAGCTTGCAGTGGTAGTCAGCGCACACCTCTCTTCTCAGAGGGAAGAGCCTTGTGAAAATACATGCATTTCAGAAAGGCGGGTCATAGATGATTAACAATAATGTAAAATTATGTGTTTTTGAACCTTAAAGGGGTCATATGATGTTGCTAAAAAGAACATTATTTTATGTATTTGGTGTAATTCAATGTGTTTATGCAGTTTAAGGTAAAAAGTTCACATTATTTTCCACATACTGTACATTTTTGTCTCCTGAAACGGGTCAATTTGTACAAAGCTCATTGTTCTAAAAAAACAAGGTGTGCTCTGATTGGCCATCTATCCAGTCCGTTATGATTGGCCGAATACTGCAAGTGTCTGATGGAAATGTTCTGCCCCTTACCATAACATGACGCTGCGTCCCGGTGCTATGACACCAAAACAATAAAACACATTACAAACCAGGCATTTGTTGCATCCAGTGGAGACATAATTACTGATTAT
>JAUCMR010000154.1:178792-190977 GCA_032357425.1 Enteromius argenteus | reverse complement strand
TCTAAAAGCAGTTTAGCAGCAAACTTTGTGAAAACTAATATTTGTGTCATTCTCAAAACTTTTGGCCACGACTGTAGTTGTTAAAACTCAAAACAGGTTTATTTATAAAGATGCCTATTTAATCAGTTTCTCCAGGCGATCACTGGGCGCTCAGTGCTTATGTATCCGCTCAAGCCTCAAGCTCGGCTAGTCCTTCTGACATTTACTGCTGGCTCTGACATCTCTGTAGTGATTAAACATGAGATATTTACCAGGCATTCGTGGTCTCAAGCATCTTTTATTTGTTCCTGGTCAAATAGTTTTGGCTAAGCACAAAGTTATATTTAACTTTTACATTTTTGAACTTGACGTAATACAGTGCTGACTTTGTTGGTCTTTGTCTTTATTTCCTCTTAAGCCTCTTATACTTTTATAATGGCTGTTATTGTTCATTAAACTGACAAAAAAGGCAGCTTATTGTCATGTTTTATCGTCAATCGCTACGTTCCCTCATACACCACACCTATCAAATAAGGATTAGGGTGCTCCATACCATACTGTACTGTACTGACCCGTACCGCTTAATGGAAACCAGCCATTAGCTACCAGTTTCAGCTACTTTAAATTGAATGCAGTTGGCAACACTGTCAAGCTTTGTGGTGTTGATCGACTCCATCTATGTTTTGATTATAATTCTGAATCCAATTCATATTCTTTTATCAGCTTTTCATTCAAAATGTTGTTTATTTCTTTATTTATGAAAGTTACCCACATTCAAGTGTTTAAAAAATGTGTTCTTGTGTTCTGTTCTTTCTGTTGATGTTTTGTATGTTCAGATATTCATATACCAAAATACATACAAATGTTTAACTAAACAGAGACGTAGTATACTTAAAGTATGATGTAGAGTTCACTTTTAAAAACTTACGAATATACTTGTGGTATAAAAATACTAAGCTAGTAGTTTACTGAGACTATACTTACAAGTATTTAATTATTAAACTATCAGTATACCTTTAAAGGTGCTCTTTGCAATCTTGCAAAACACTAGGGGTACAGGACGTACACCAAAGCAAAAACAAACTTCGGCCAAACAATCAGCAAGAAGAGGTGGGGTTTAACGCGCATTAAACACCACCTCCTCTTGCCGATTTTTTGGCCGAAGTTTGTTTTTGTTGTGGTGCCCATAGTGTTTCTTTTGGTATTACAGACTCTGTGTTGTCTTTCGATACCGGGTTTTTTCCCAATGTATTCAGAGGGCAGACAGCAAGACGATCAAGGGGTGATGCATACGGTTTGAGATAAAAATGAAATCGAGCTAAAATCCTGCAACATCGCATAGTGCACCTTTAACACTTTTAGTATAGTTGCAGTACAAGCTAAAAACATGCATGTAAACTAGATTTACTCAAAGTTTACTACTGTTATACTTATATGTATAATTTTATATATTAGAAAGTGGGCCAATTTAGTAATTTAGAAAACGTACAAGTATACTAATAATACACTGATATTTGTAGATTTACTATAAGCTGCTCTAAACGTGTCAGATCAGAGCCAACGTACCGGTGGAGAGGTAGTTAGGTTGGATGATAGGGTGAGCAAACGGGTCTCTACTCTTCAGTTTGAGCCACCCAACACTCGTACTCCTCATGGATCCAACATGAACCTACACACATCACAGAGAATCGCATGAAACAAGTGTGCCATGAGGGCAAAGAGTGTTGAAAGTCAACATCTGCTTCCTCGGCTGTGATGAATGTTCACACATACAGGTGTTTACAGCGACAAACAAGTGGACGCCAATTTCACAAAAGATTGTCAGGATTTGATGTGGGCAGAGCTGGAAAGTCAAACCTTATTCCAAGGTAACATATTTAGGTTATAAAAAACGTTGTGAGAACATTGTTTTGAATTGTTTGCAAACACTGAAATGTCCAGTTTTCTTGTTGGTTTGTTATTTACAGGTTCCCGAAATGTTTCTTAGATCAAAAACAAAAACATTCAAATAACACATTTTGGGTGAAAAGTTAGTTGAATGTTCTAAGAATGTTCAAAAGTCCAGTTTTCTTGTGATTTGAACATTATTTAAAGATTAGTAAAACAGTCCTTGCCACATTCTTACTTTTTCAAATGTTTGTTTTTAATTTTAAGAATGTTCAAAGTCTTACAACTTTTAAAGAATAATGAAACATTCCTTGCCACATTTGAACTTTTAAAAATAACATTTATAACATTTAATATAACTTTTAATGTTTTTTAAACATTCTAACAAAAGTGTCCAGTATTTGTCACAATTGGAAAATTATTTATTTTAACAGAACATTTAAATTATGTTTTATTTTAACAGAACATTTAAATTATTTAAATTTTTTAAATATTCTAAGAACACCAACATGTAGTTTTTTTGTGCTTAGAACATTATTTAAATTTATTACAATGTATTTTTTAATTTTACATAAAATATAACATCAATATAATATTTAATTTTAATTTTTTAAGAACATTTTCTCACCTTTACGGGAATGTTCATCAAGAGAAAATACCATCATCAGGACATTCCAAGAATGTTATTTTCAGAAGGTTTGAAAAAAAAAAAAATCAAATATTTATAAATGTAGAAGATTGTTTCATAAACATTACTTACAACTTTTTGTCCTAACATTTAATGTTTAAAAAAAACATCAGTCCTGGTTTGTCTGTCTGCAAACAGCGATGTATCAGAACTCACCAGACTCACTAGTAACCTTCAACACACTCCTGCTGTTTATGTACAAAGGCATTTCTCTGCAGAATGTTAGGTTAGGTTAGGTTACACCTGGTACACTAAAAATATAGCCATTTCTTGACCTGTGTGAACTCCCCTCTGACTCTCACCTGACTCTTTAGGCTTGACAACAGAGAACACAGACAGTGTTTGATTAGCAAGAGTCACAGCAGGCAGAATTATGAAGTCTTTAAAGCACTCTGACCTGAAATGCCTCGATCTTGGACTTAACACGGCCGTGATCGATGACCTGAGAGGGCAGGAAGTGGAACTGAATATCAGGATGAGGAACACCAGGATGACTGCGAATGAAACCGCCGCTCTCCAGATGAGCCGTTGCACCGTAACCTGCGGCAAAACACAAGCGTCTTCATGTCTGCAACGTGCCTTCACGTTCTTGACAGGCTTTGTGAGACGCACACAAATAACCAGAGCTCTCACAGAAGGCTCAGATGCATCACCTGTGAACCTGAGAAGCCATTCCAGGCCGATCTTCACCATGTGGAAGGGCTTCTGGGCTTTGTAGAGTGTGATGGGTTGAGTACAGCGATGCTGCACATAGATCTCCAGATGATCCTGCAGATTACAGCCCACACCTGTGAACACACCACCAGTAGTAAACAGAGGCCACAACAAGTTTTTGTTGTTATTAGTTTTAATCCCAAATTCACTGGCAGTCCCACATTCCTACAGATCACTGCTCATTTCAATTAAACAAGTCAAGACTAAACACAGCTGCTGGGAGAACAGCAAGATATGCCAATAAAAACAGGTTTGAAAGCTCAGCGTTTCATAACGTTTAACAATAAATGGAAGAAAATGCTAAGCAACGCAGGCCAATCTGATGTTGGCCATGATGCTTTTTGAATTTTTATAAGCTCATACAATCCAAGACTGATAGCTAATTGGTTTCTTATTGTATACTATTTTAAATTCTGTAGACCGTATAGACTTGGGCTAACATTAGTGTTCCAGTGAGGCACAAGTCTGGAAACCTTGTGATATTTCAAAACATATTATTATACTGTTTTGGAGTTTTGTTATGGAGACTAGATGTACCTAACCTAAGTTTACATGGGAAAATTTAAATAAAAAGTATTAAAAAAAATAAAATAAATAATAATAATAATATTATATTCTTTACAGGCTGAACCATACATGTGATCTGCAGTGAATTCTAGTATATCCAAGATTAAATGGTTTGCTTGTCACTGGAATATTTTAGTTTTGGACTCTTCTTCTTTATCTTCTTTCTTCATGTGCCCAGTTTGTCCTCACAACAAAAACTATGTAAGTGAAAGCAAGGATGTTCTGAGTTCAAAGAAATGTGGTTTAATAATGTTTTAAATTAGTTTTTTGTTTGTTTTTAATTACTGGATGCCAGAAGAAAAAAAGTATAAAAAGTGTACTTCTTTTCCACGAGATAGGGCCTCAAATGTCAAATATTCATTGGACTGCTTTCCTCTTTAAATTACAAAAAAAAACAAAAGCCAGTTTGTGATGTTGTGTTAACTGTGGACTTGGTCTTGAATATACATTGAGTAAAGAAGGATATGGGGTCACCTGGAAGATGCTGTATAACGGGAATATCATGTTTGCGAAGTTCATCTGCGTTTCCCACTCCAGACAGCAGGAGGAGCTGAGGAGAGTTCAGGGCTCCACCGCTGAGAATGACCTCCTTATCAGCAAACACCTGAGAAGACATTCATGTGTCAGCAAATCACTCTGTGATCTGTTGTATACTGTTTAACATCAGCGGAAATGACTGAAAGTGAAAGACTGATGTGCAGATAAGAGAAGCCATGAAGCGTGACTGCAGACGTGTGTGTTACATATATTCTCAGAACTGTGGTACCAGTCTGGCGGGAAAAAAAGCCCCAAATTTGCAACTGTGAAGTATTATGTAGGTTAATTACAGAGATAACACAACCTGCCTCCTGAACATTTCTCAGAGTAACAACATGATGCTGACAAAAGCTTTAGGTGTTCAGAGGAACTCATCTCATTTAGCATCCTGTCTGCTGAGGTCCCTTAATCTAGTTGGTTTTCTATGCTATCACACAATAGCTTTGTGAATGTCTGAAAGGATAATAATGGCCAAAGCATTTGCTCAGTTATGTCTAATCAGATATGGTGCACTCAGTTGTCACTTGCACTCATTGCACTTTATTACATTAAATGAAATTTTATTTGTAAAGTGTTAAGTTAACTTAAACCACTGGTCTTAGGGCTACATGAATCATTTACATTGCATTGACTGAAACTGGGCACTGGATTTCTGGGGACAGATCAGGAGAGTAATTGTAGAAATTAACTGCTGTTTAATTAGTAAAGGGAAAGACCTTTTAAAGTTTGTTCTTAAAAAAGAAGTCTTTTTGAGGTCACCATTACGCTGAAGTAGACCTTGTGGTTAGGCTATGTCTACAGGAGCTGAAACTTGTTCTCAATGAGCTATAACTGCTAATGCCAACATTTTTTACATGATCATTACTTGCATGCGACATATCATAGGACAACATTTGGCCTGAGATACAACTATTTGAAAATGTGGAACATAAAGGTGCAAAAAAAAAAAAAAAAAAAAATTTGAGAAAATTGCTTTTAAAAAATGTCCAAATGAAGTTCTTAGCCATTAATAATTCTAATCAGAGTTTTTATATATAATTATGGTTGACATTTTACAAAATGTCACAAATTGTCATTTCTACCCTTCACAATCACACCATGATAGAACATTTATGCGTGTGTATGACAGCTACTGACAACCTAAGCATAAGCTCCCATCTTCACCATAACAGTCACCAAAAACACAAACAAAATGATCATAATAACTAAACATTAAACACTTAAACTCTAACAGGTCTTTCCATTTTTAAAAAAAAGAAAATTATTATAAGCTAACCGTTATGAATCAGGCTAAAGTAAGGTGATAGATTAGAATACAGGCTGGTTGCGTAGTTGCTCAAATATTGATTTTAGACCATTTTTAACCCAAAAAAAAAAAAAAGAAATTACAGACTGCAGCTTTAAGTAAATGTTTAAATGTCTCTAATTACAGTGTCAAAAGTTGATTTGACATAAAAACTAACTGTCAGTGAGTTTAGTTTTGACCTTTTTCATCTGTCCATCCTGCTGGTACTCCACCCCTATCGCTCGAGTCCCATCAAACAGAATCCGGGTCACCATGCAGCACACTTCTGCTCTCAGGTTGGGTCTGGACAGCGCAGGCCGGAGGTAAGCACTAGCTGTGCTCCATCGTTTACCTGTGCAAGAAAACGAGAAAACGTGACTTGGAATTTGGCCACTTTGTATTTGATTTCAAACAAAGAATCACACATCACTAGTGCTCAACCCGAATACAAAATACAACAAAATACAACCCGATTGCCGGAAACGATGGGAAGTTTTTAAATTTGAATAAAACGAAAACTAAAAGACTTTCAAATCACATGAGCCAGTATTTTATTCACAATAGAACATATATTACATAATTTTAAAATTTTTTGCACAAAATGAGCTCATTTCAAATCTCTTTCACAGACTGGACAGTCTCTGCCCATCTTTAGTTTCTGAGAGACTCTGCCTATCTAAGACATCCATTTTATGTTACAGACCTGATGTCAATTAACTTCATGAAGTGGCTAGATGTTCTCCCAGCTGAATCTTTTCAAAATGTCTTGGTTTTTCAGCCCTTTGTTGCTCGTGGCAACTTTTTTAAGACCTGTAGCAGGCATGCAATTTGACATGAGCTCATTTAGTGTGAAATATCTCTGTTTAAATATTTGTTACGTTTTTTATGTTCTATTGTGAATAAAACATGGGCTCATGTGATTCGAAAGTCTTTTAGTTTTCATTTTCATTGGAATTTGGGTTTTATTAAACTGTCACAGACATGAATGATTCCTCAGATCATAAAAGGCAAGATGTGTGCTGTTACTTGTCTAAGTGAAATGAGTGAAAAACCCCCACAGACATGAATTATGATGAACTGCCTTAATTCAAGGTAGGGCTGGGCAGTATGACAAAAAGATTATCACAACATTTTTTTTTAAACCACACAGTACTGATATTTATCACACTTCCTTTACCATTAATGGGGAATGAAATTCTTTCCACAGGTTTGTTAGACCTTGAGAACGAACACAAACATAATCCATTTTATTTTCTCTGGATTCTGTGTTTAATACAAATTTATTATCATAAATTGCACTGATCGGAAATTTAACTGATTGAAATTTGACCAATTTAGATTTAGTCTACCTTTTAAATGCAATCAAAAGAAAATACAACAATTAATTTACTAAAAAAAAAAAAAAAAACCTGCTTATTTTGTGACAAAAAAAATCTTGGTTGTATGATAGTCCCTTAGTAACAACATTGTTATTATTACTTTTAGATTTTAGATAATAATTAACAGTAATACGATAAATAATAAAAATAATATTAAAAATCTTATTTATAGATAATGTTATTTATAATATTATAAATATTAATACAATAATATTAATTATAATTTTCTTTATTATTTATAATTTACACTTTTTCTATTCCATCTATTCCTTTTCTTTTTGCTTACTGTAAAATTAACAAAAACAAAAAAGGCCTCTAATACCAGCTTATGCTATTCTTTTTCTGTTGGGTCTGTTTTCTTTTTATTAATTATATCATTTTTGAAAACCCTTGCTATATGTACTGTGTTAAGCTAACATAGCGCTTGTATATCATTGCTCTTCTGTTTCCATTGTCCTCATTTGTAAGTCGCTTTGTATAAAAGCGTCTGCTGAATGATGAAATGTAAATGTAATGTATGATTTCTTCAAGTTAGACTGAACTTTTACTTCCATTCACTAATACCCCTTCATTTCTGCTGCTAGATTAAGTTAAAATATCCCGATCTTATCATTATCGTGATCTCAATATGATACTGTTTATTACCAATGCCTAATGTAATATCCTAATGTTCACCTTTGTGGATAGTCATATCCATCCAGCCCACTCCTTCCTGCTGGAATCCGTTCATGTCATTGGTGAAGGGGTACCCAGCCTGCTGGCCCGCCTCGATGAACGCATGGTGCAGGGGGTGACTGGTCTTTCCTCGCGTCACGTGCAGCGGGCCATCACCCCCTCGGTACCGGTCCGCTCCCAGCTCATGGGTCTGGGCCTTGCGGAAGTACGGAAGACAGTGAGAGTAGTCCCAGCCCTCAGCTCCCTCGCTCTGCCAGCGGTTGTAGTCCTCGGCATGCCCCCGAATGTACACCATGGCATTGAGCGAGGACGAGCCGCCCCACACTCGACCGCGAGGCCAGTACATCACCCTGTCCTCCATGTGCTTCTGAGGTAGCGTGTGGTAATACCAGTTGTACTTGTCGTCACAGAGGTTATAGGTCAGAGCGGCCGGCATGTGAATCTTCCAGGACAGACGGGTGCTTCCCAGATGCATGTCTTTGGGCCCCGCTTCCAGAAGGAGCACCGAATCTGAGGCGTTCTCTGACAGACGGCTGGCCAGCACGCAGCCTGCAGATCCGGCCCCGACGATCACGTAGCTGTGGGACTCTGTGGACTTATTCACTGCAGTACTGCGGTGTCTGAGTTGCTGCAGCGGTGGGCATGAGTTCAGTGAGCGCTGCACAGCGATGCACCTGTAAAGGCTTGCTGTGAGCCTCACAGATGATGAGAAGCACTGCATGGTGACGGAGATCTCAGCTTTCAAAGGGCTGCACTGATGGTCATCGGGGGCCTTGAGGAAACCAACACAGAGAACACTGGATTAAACACTCACTACATCCGACTCGTAATGCTTGATGCTTTTCTTTCAGGATTAGCATTAATTGAAAAGTATACATGTTACATCGATTGCAAGGGCAAAGTGCAATTTCTAGTTACGAAATACCATCTAGAATTTTAGAAACTAGTCAATCTTTAACGTTACCATTATCCTGATTTCAGTATAATAGTAAAGGTGACCTCTGCGCCTCCTGAGGTCCGTTGCACAAAGTTGGTTTTAGTATTTACCCAGGTAACTTTGCGTTTAGTTTGAGCAAATTCTGAGTTATTGTGTGTTGGTTTTGAGCGGGTTTCGTTGCCGTAGTAACTTATGCTACTCAGCTTTATTCTGGGTTAGAAATAGCAAACCCAAACTGGACCAATCAGCTGTGAACGAAGTGACATATATCGAATGAAACCACTCCCACATATAACCATTTGCTTGTTACTAATTCATAATTAAACCCATATAATAGTTGACCTCTATTTATATTATTTGAATCACACTGCTGGTCTTTGTTTTAAACATGAATTAGAGAATTCAGTGACTTTCTGCAGCTTACACTGTTACACCAGATGGTGGCGACTCTTTATATAACATCCCTGAATGATTCCTTCAAAAACATTCAGGAACACAACACGTGTCCTTATGAGCGGGTGCCTCTCAAACGTACGTCTGCTGCCTAGTAAGGGACCTTCCTAGTCCAGTCCTTCAGCATCTTTAAGCAATAGAGCATCTCAGCATTCTTGTTTGATTCTGCTTTCACTATATTTGGAAATATTTTCAATGGCAGAGCATAAATTTACAAAGTATCTGTCAATATTTAGTCTTAAGTGGCAGCGACTCAACATTAGCTTCTTGTTCACTGAACTGGTATAAAAGTGATAAAGTACTTATGATTGTGTTGTTGTTCTGAATATCAGCACAGCTGCACTACCTACATCTAAATTACTGCATGATTATGTTCGTGGAATAACATTTTCAATATTTGTTTTAATTTAAAAATAACAATTTGATATATAAATATTTAATTTGTAGTAACCATTTTATAAAAGCAGTAATGCACATGAGCCTGTGCTGTTTTGTGAATGTGCACATCATACTTAACACCTTTTAGACAGCTACTACTACATCCACTTTAGATCACAGCCTCGTGTACCTTGAATTAATATATTTAGTGCCGTCATCGCATCCAAAATAAAGGTTTTTGTTTACAAAATGTGTATGTGTACTGTGCATATTTATTATGTTTATAAAAATACACTCATACAGTATATTTTGAAAATGTTTACATGTATATACATATATTAATTTTCTATATTTTATATTATAGAAATCTATTTAATATATAAACATAACATGTTTTTCTTAAATACCTACATGCGTTTGTATTTATGTCCATAATAAATATGCACAGTGTGCAAACAAACTAAATATAATATAAAATCATATAATGTGATATAATAAAATGATTTTTATAATAGGAGCACATTGTTTACTTTAGGCAAGGCAAGAACTGAAAGCAACAATACAACATATGATGAGTGGTTAATGATTTATTCCTAATGATTTTATTTGAAGGAGAAAAATGTGTCTGTGTCTAATAGGGTTGAAAAACACAGGAGACAGGATCACACTTAAGATCAATTAAGAATAAGACTGTGGTGTACAAACTAAAATGAAAAAATTGGATTTCACAAATTCACATTCTTCTCCTATTGTATATTGTGTAATGTTTATCAGATTTTGCAACGAGGTCTTGCTATTGAACAATGAGAAAAGCCCAGAGGAAGCTGTAGGAATTCTGTTACTTTGTAGGAGTTTTGCTGTTTTTCTCTGTTCTGCAAAGGCCTTAGTTGGATACATAGCCTAACAAATGCAGTTTTTGTTCTGTGTTGGATCCCATAAGCACACTGTAATCGATCCTTCGGGATTGATCGATAGGACTCCAAAAGCGATCCTGCGCAGATTCCTGGGATTGTTTGACTTCATGAGCTCTGTCTGATCAATGACTCTCCTCAACACACCTCCAGGCCCCTGCCATGTAGGTTATTTATTTCGATATATTCTGCCAGTTGTCTATGGTTTTGAGTTATTAAGTGCTTGTACCTTGTTTTTAAATCGCACAAAACAGTGAAATATTCCACGAGTGGGTTTCCAGTGGTCTGAAACTACTTACATTAGGCGTCGTTCTGCAACTTTTCCCGTCAGAAGAACAGCTTTGAGCTGGCAGTACAGCGAAAGCTGCGCAATCACAACATCTCTTGTTGTTTTGTACATCGGGAAGTTAGAAACGTGCAGTTACAAGTCACCACAGACTGAAAAATAGCTTACCGTGTAATGCTCTTCATGCAGTGCGCACAGATGAACTGTAGCGGTGCGTGAAACCCCTCCCACTAGCGATGTGGGCGGGGCCTATGTGTTAGCACCTCCCAATAGGTCAGCTGGGTCCTCAGCGTAGCCCCTCCCACACTGGACTGTCCTGGACTGAAATGCATTCATGTATTTTCCAGCTTCAGCAAGAGAGACAGCTGGACATACGATCGTTTTAATCATTGTTGTCTAAGACAACATTAAGGTTAAGTATGATAAAAGTTAAGTATGAAATTCATGTAAAATGTGTGAACTTTTATATTTGTGACCAGTCATAAGGGTTTTTTTTTTTTTTTGAAATTGAGATTTATTCATCATGACAACTGAAGCTAAATAAGCTTTCCATTGATGCATGGCTTGTTAGGATAGGATATTTGACTGCTGTTTATGCTGTAGGAGATGAAAATATAAAATATAAAAATTCAACTGTATTTGGCAAATATCAACTAATTAATGCAATCGTAACACTTTAGTATAAGAACCAATTCTCACTTTTGCTTATTAGCTTGTATATTGGCTGTTAATTCTGCATGAGCATATTCTACATCCCTGAATCCTACCACATACCTAAAATCACTAAAACAATGCTGAAACACAAAAGTCTTAGTTAATAGTGAATATGTGTTCCTCATACTAGAGTGTAACCAATGCAGATTATTTCACGATACTGCATGTACAGACACACAGGTGTAGTTACATCCAGGCTCTTTAAAGGAATAAAGACATTTTCAGGGGAAAAGGGTTTCAATATGTCATGTAGATCAGTTTCACAGTTTGCATTGTGTTATTCTTCTGTTTTAGATGCTAAAAGGGAGAGTGCTTTCAAAGTCCTGCCCACCCTGCTTCCCCATCAATATACAAGAAAGGTGGAGAGGTCTTCAGCCCCGCAACCACGGAATCCAGCAAAACAGCAAAAACAGTGAAATTTTGACAATTTATATATTTTATTATTTACAATACCATAACTGTCTTCTATTCAAGTATATTTTAAAATGTATTTTATTCTTGTGATTTGAAAACTGAATTTTTAGTATCATTACTCCAGTCACATGGTCCTATATAGATCTATATACACATGATCCTATACATACTAATGGGCCTTTTTCACGCTCCGCGTTCGAAAACCGGAAGCTTTAAATAGTTGTGTAAAACAACTTCCGCTGTAGCCTGAATGTATGGCAATATCCGTAGCACGGGTTTATTTGTTGTGATTAATTAACAATTAATCATAGATGTTTCATCAAAACACGTTAACCACAGTTTTCCATCATTAATCGGGTATGATGAAATGAGGAAAAATGT
>JAUCMR010000154.1:161457-177178 GCA_032357425.1 Enteromius argenteus | reverse complement strand
TGTCAAGCAGTTTCAGAGACTGCTGGGTCTGATGGCAGCTGCGTCCAACATGATACCTCTTGGCCTGCTGTACATAAAACCCCTACAGTGGTGGCTCAGGACCAGGGGTTTTTCCCAGAGAGGAAACCTCCTTCGTATGATCAAAGTGTCACGCCATGCATGCCTTGGAGGAAACCTTGGTTCCTGCATCAGGGCCCGGTTCTGGGAGCTCCTTGTCGCCACGTAATGCTAGCGACAGATGTGTCCCTCACTGGTTGGGCAGCAGTCATGAGTGGCCGCTCAGCCCGCTGTCTGTGGAGTTGTCGCCATCTCACGGACAGACTCCTCTCACTGAGAGCTGTCTACATTCCTGGGCATCTAAACGTAGGAGCAGACATCCTGTCTAGGCAGGGGCTGAGGCCCGGGCAATGGATGGAGTTTTTCGAGCAGAGGTGGACCTCTTCGCAGCTCTAGAATGCGCAATGTTTATCCAGCTTCTCTCTAGTTCATCCATCTCCACTGGGGCTGGATGCCAATGGTACAGACGTGGCCGAGGCTTCGTCTGTATGCCATTCCCCCAATCTCTCTGCTCCCAGGAGTTCTGGAGAGAGTGCGCCAGGACGTGGTCAGTCTACTACTTGTAGCGCCGTTCTGGCCGGGCCGAGTATGATTCACTGACCTTGGGAGAATCCAGTCAGGAGGGACTTCCTCTCACAGGCAGGGAGCACCATCGTGCACCCTCGCTCAGAGTTGTGGAAGCTGCGAGTGTGGCCCCTGAGGGGGCACAACTCATAGCCTCCGGTCTCTCAACTGAGGTTGTTAAGACCATCCTCCAATCCAGAGCTCTCTCCACGAGGAAACTGTATGCCCTGAAGTGAAAACTTTTCACTTCTTGGTGTAGAGAATGCCAGCAGGATCCAGTAACTGCACAGTTGGTACAGTGCTGGAGATCCTGCAGGCCACTCCACCCTGAATGTTTACGTAGCAGCATTATCGGCTTACCACACCTCTCTCGGTGGACACACAGTTGGTAGGTTACACGTTTCCTCTGCGGTGCGTTGAGGCTGAGGCCTCCAGTATGATCCCAAGTCCCTACGCGGGATCTGGCTGTGGTGTTAGAGGCCCTCTGTGGGCCACCTTTTGAGCCCATAGAGGAGATCTCAGACCGCAGCGGCCCCTTCATCCGTACCTTTGGGGTGCGTTTAGAGGGTCCCTGCGGTCACACCACAGCCAATTGTACTGCAGGACTTCAGTCCTCCTCCCTTCAGGGAGCCAGGCCAAAAGAAACTATTGTGGATGCCATCGATACTGCTTATGAGTTCTTTGGTCTCCCACTGCTGCTAGGAGTCAAGGCTCATACAACTAGGAGTGTAGCGGCCTCCAAGGCATTGATATCTGGGGTCTCTATACCGGAGATCTGTAACGCTGCGGGATGGTCTACCCCCCCACATGTTTGTCCGTTTCTACGGATTGGACTTGGACTTCTGTTCTCTCGCCCTAGCTGTGCAGGTACACACACACTAGGCAGGGATTTGCAATTCTGGGGGCGTGGGCATCTCGTTCCTGAAGAGAAACGTCTCAAGGTTACGTATGTAACCCCAGTTCCTCGAAGGAATGAGACGCTGCGTCTCGTAACCACACTTCCGCCATCTCTACCTGCACTCACTTTATGACATTGAAGGTGAAGCCGGCTGTACTCCATGTTTTTTTTATGCTTCCTGGCCAATGACGTCATCCACCTATGACGTCTCGCCCATCCACTGGACTGATTACACATACTATTCAGAGCCGTCACGCTGGAGGCATTCCCCATAGCGTCTTGTCATTCCTTCGAGGAACTAGGGTTACATACGTAACCTTGAGATGATTCCCTTGACAAACAGTCCAATATGATTTTTCCATTGTCTTTTGAATTGTTGAGGAATAAGCTATAAGATCAACAAAAGTTTAAAATTCTTACATGCTTAGTACATCATGTTAATCTTAATAAATGAAGACAACTG
The DNA here is from genome assembly GCA_032357425.1 of Enteromius argenteus. NCBI lineage: Eukaryota > Metazoa > Chordata > Actinopteri > Cypriniformes > Cyprinidae > Enteromius > Enteromius argenteus. The sequence continues at coordinate 175,196 of JAUCMR010000154.1, read as the reverse complement.
TTATACTAAACATAGGCTACAAGGAAACTACAGTCACACAGCTTTAAAACACACAATCACAATCACTAAGCTTCTAACCTTCAGTCTTTATATTTAAAATAAATAAATAAATAAACGTTTGAGTTAAAAATAGTTTGCAGGAGCATGATCATAAATACAATGAGGCTGTAAAAGTAGTGAGTAGATAGGTCTTCCTGTTCAGCGTGACAATGTTTAATGTCCTCAACAACCTCCTTAATCCTATTTAGCTACTTGTTAGAAACCACCTTTTTAAAAAAAGCTTTTAAAAAAATTACAAAGTCTGATGTATTTTATGTCATACATTAAATCATCAAACTATCTTAAAGGGATAGTTCACCCAAAAAATTACAATTCTGTCATTAATTACTCACGCTCATGTTGTTCCAAACCTGTAAGACCTTCACTCATCTTCAGAACACAAATTAAGATATTTTTGATTCAATCCAACCTGACCCTGGATAGACAGCAATGCAACTAACACAACCAAGGCCCAGAAAGGTAGTAAGAAAAGCATTACAATAGCCCATGTGAGATTTGGGGTTCAGCTGTAATATTACAAAGCTACGAGAATACTTTTTGTGCGCAAAGAAAACAATAATAACATAACTTATCCAACAGTTCTTCTCCCCAAGTTGCTGTCTTCTGCCTTTTTGGAGAGTTGATTACATTCAGTAGACAGGACATGCATGGTGACACAACACTGATTTTGTTCTGGGGTAACTCAGGAAGATGAATTGATTAAAAAATTATGTTATTACTGTTTTCTTTGCAAACAGAAACTATTCTCGTAGCTTTGTAAAATTACGGTTGAACCCCTGATGTCACATGGACTTGTTTGCCAAAGTTCATCGTGCTAATATCCTTGCTGTGGATTTGATCAAAAATATCTTAATTTGTGCTCCAAAGATGAAAAAAGATCGACATGAGGGTGAGTAATTAATCACAGAATTTTTGGGTGAACTATATATTTAAAAATGGTGGAAGTATGGAGAAAGACAAGAAAACACACAAAATAAGGATAAGGAATAAACTGAGAAAAGGTGAAAAGGGGGACTAAAAAACGATCTCACAGGAGAGTGGATGTCTTCTAGCAGAAGCACCGAGCAGCGCTCACACTGCAGCAATGTCAGCGCACGCTGCATGATCTTTCTCACGATCTTCTCCAGGTCCGTCTGCTCCTCAAACAGATCATTCACCACCTCCAGCAGGGCCTTGAGGATCAACAGCAACAGCTCGAAATGTATTCAGATAACACAAGCCTCAAGCAGATTATTAAATATTTTAAACCTTGAGACCTGAGGATTGTAAACAAGCTTACAAAATCAAGCAACACACTGTCTGAGGTGGCTAGAAGTCTAGAGGCAGATTTTGAATCAGTCTGAAAAACTGTGTTTTATTCAGCAACATTTCTGCAGGTCTTGACTCACCCTGCTTCTCTCATACTCCTTGCGGGATTCGGAGAAGAGTTTGGCATTGGAGATCGATATTCCACAGAATGGTAGATACATTTGAAGCACCTGTAGAGAGAAGTGTGATGCCTTCAAAGCTTTAGTCTGATTAACATCAATTCATCAGTTTACTTCTAGGGCATTTATAACACCACAGACTGTGTATCAGCTTTCAGTGCTGCTTGGCATAAATAATTCTAAAGAGAAATTCTGTGCTATTAATTACTATCTATTTTGAAGCAGCGATGAAAGAGAAGGGCTGAGATGTGCGGGTACAGACTGACTTGTGCCCAGAGACTGCAGTACTGGATCTGCTGCACAGAAATGAAAGAGTTGATTCTGAGGTATGCCATTCACTAGTGCTGATTTACACAATGACAATGATGACCTCTGTTCTGAGAAAAAATTTGAGCAGACGAATTATAAATGGTGATTTTGAAAACTGATGCTTTTGAATGTTAGCATCACGCATATCCTGCTTAATTTCTATGAGTTTTAACAGACGGTAGTTTTGTTCGGTAGCTCACGGAGTACAGAGACGTACTTAAGAGGTAAGGAGCTCCGGTTTGACGCCCGTGTAGCTACAGTTTGACAAAACAGCTCAAATTTGCATAAAAGGAAGTTGAAATGGCACGGTTGCATCAGCAAATGTGTTTTTAAAATCAGTTTTACATTTGTTAACACTATCGGGTAGGTTTAAGGTTGGATTTGGTGTAGAGCATATTTCTAACATGAGCATTAACTTTTAGCAACCGTCCACGGATATTACAATTCTTAACCACTGCAATACATACCTATATCAACGTAATAAAATGTACCAGGGTTCACGTATTGAACCTGTGTTTTTGCACCATTCCGTGGACATTTCTCTTTGAAACTGCGGCGAAATGTGCAGTGAGGAACGTAAAAACTGTGTTGCAGAAGTACATATTTTTATGTTAGGACAATATTTAAAAATCTGGAATCTGAGAATGCAAAAAATCAAAATACTGAGAGAAAATCCCCTTTAAAGCTGTCCAAATGAAGTTCTTAGTCATGCATTTTACTAATCAAAAATTTGGTTTTCATATATTTACGGCAGAAAATGTACAAAATATCTTCATGGAACATGATTTTTACTTAATTTCCTAATAATCTTTGGCATTATCTGCTTTGGTGATAATTTAGACCAATACAATGTTTTTTTAATTATTGCTACAGATATACTGTATCCATGCTACTTATGGAGTGGTTTTGTGGTCCAGGCTTACATGTATGAAACATCTCACTATAAAATGTATATTCACTAATACAACATTTCTGGTTTACTCTGCAATGACCTACAATTGTTACCTTAAAAGGATATTTTTACTTTCACCCATAAGATGTAGTTTTGTTAGTATACTGTAGTTCAGTTAATTTATCAATATTAAATAATTTTCCAGACTTAAATCAGTTAATTTACATATTTCTGTTTCTAGGTTACCTTTTTTTTTAGGGTAAGACCAGCTAATAGGAAAATGGACACCACATTACATTGTACCAGAATATAACTGTAACCTAAAAATGTGTAATCATCTAAATAAATTGATTTTATTTAAATAAAAAAATGTAAGTTAGACCAACAAAACTAATTTTAAGGGTAAATTCATGTATATATAGCTCTTTAATGTAACAATTGCTGGTTATTTCTTTTTACAGTACCATTCCAGGTAAAGATAATGTCTAAATAACATTGTTTTTCAATTCTCCTTTCACCAAGTGCACTTCATGCTCCCTCCCAAGTTGCCACTTCAAGGGTTCTGCCCTTTGGAGTGAATAGGGCACATAGAGATTCTCTCTTCCAGTTGGAATTTTCCCAATATCAGTTCTAGATTTGATTTATGCAGTAACTCAATAAATGTGCAAAATGACCACAGGGCTTCAGTTGGTTATGCTCCCGTTTCTAAGGTTATGAATAAATAATAAATCTTCAAATATGAATAACTCATTTTCTAAACCTAGAACTACTTGTATTCCAGCATAGCAGGACATTCGCCAAGGTGCTAATTCATCGATCTCTTTTGATTTAGCACAGCAATTACATTCACACTCTAGAGTTTCATTACCAGTTAAAGTTTGGGCAATATAGTAATAGGCATCTGGAGAATGTAACAGGGTATAAATCCACTAGCTGGAGCAGAAGCCAAGCGAAAAGGAGAACCGCTTATGTACCTTTTCATCGTCCTCAGTGAATGGCGTTCCGCTGGGGTTCTTGTTGATGGCCTGCACTACACCGATGACTTCACCATCGCTGTTGCGGATGGCCATGCACAAAATGGACTGAGTCTTATAGCCCGTCAGCTTGTCGATTTCATCACTGAACCGATGGTCCTACACAGTACAAAGGAGGCACAACATTCTGGCTAGATGCAAAAATTAACATGCATTCATTATGAAAAGTTACTGTATTGCTATAGAAAATAGATAGAGATAATAAATACTGTAATACAGTAAAATTAGAAACAAAAATCTGTCGCTCTTTTCATTTAAAGACTTTTTTTTTCATTTACACATCAATCCCAAATCTACTTATGTACTTTATTTCACTTAAAACTAACTCACGATTATTTGGGAGGGGAAAAAAAAAACATGGTAACTCTTTGTTTTATAGTCTCCTTGTTACATGTTACCTGTACTTATAGTAATAATAGTAAATTTTGCATAAATACAGGCCACTAATCCTAAACCAAATCTAATTTCAAACCAACATTAAGTACACATCGTTATTTAATGTTAAAAAGTGTAGCCAAAAATGTTAATTCTTCCAACTTCACTTTGACTTCAATAGGGAAGAGGAAAAACTACATGAAAATGTATATATCTTGTAGCATATTACATCACTTTTTGTGGGGTTTGGGGACAAAAAATGCAAACATAAAATGTGATAGAATAGTGGCAATTTCATTGCACTGCATCAATGGATCTCCTCTGACCACAGTGTACTAGGGAAGGCTTGCCTGTGGCCATGATATAATGATGTGTACGCATGACTGGTAGTGTGTATTTGAAGATAGAGAAACTGCCAATGCTGTAATCGAGAAATCTTCACATGGGGAATGTTAGGTTCTTGAACCTTTTGACATAATCAAAATAATCAGCGACTCAAAGCTTTGGCAGCAGAAAATGTAGAAAACACAAATGTTTAAAGGCACATCTATTCTATCCTCCATATTAAAGTTTAATGTTTTTGCAATTAGAACAAGCTAAGCTACTGAATCAACTCAGGTCAGGTCAACGTTGTGAACTGTTTCTTATCTCATGTGTATTAATGGGGAAAATGTTAAATAGGCCTAGTTGTTATGTTTATATTTTTAATTTTTTGTAGCCAAGATTTATTGTGTCTACATCATTCCATTATATGCTAAAATAAACCTATACCTGAGAAATATTCACTGGAGTAAAAAATTGTGACAACTAGCCCCGGGCTCCCCAATGACTTTATTTTTTATGTAGGCTACACTATATAAGTCCCTGGCGCAAGCTTTCAATTTTTATCTCGCACGACGTAAATTATAACTAGATTAACCAAACGTCAGTTATGCAAACGAAAAATAAAATACATGTAGGTTTTGGTGATTTGAGATGCAAATTCATCATAGCATTTTTGCATACCGATCGAAACTGACCGCTCAACTGTTGCTATGGTTACCTCTGTAGAAGCGAAGTTATTTAGTGTCTATTTGGCAACAGGTAAAAATACGCACCACTAACTTGTAATCTAACTTGTATAATTCCATAAAGTTCAAAGCCCCTGTTAAAAAGGACGTCCTTTGGGTTAAACCATCAAACCCTTTATAATAATTCGCAACCAATGACTGCGTAATAGTCAGTATTATTATTAGTTGCCGTTCTACCTCGTATGCGTTCGGGATGTTGACGGTTTCTCCGTGTTCTGCTACATAACCTATGATGCCTTTTCCCCACGGAACCTGCACCTCGTTCGAGTCCAGAGTGCTCGAAGAGGGTCGCACCGTCGTACCCGAGTGCACATCAAAAAACTTGGACACCAGTGTCCTCTTATGAGACGGTCCCTCCACTAGAAAAAGCGAGCACCTGTCTGCGTTTACCATGATGCACACATTGATAAGAATCTTGTAGCTGAGGTTCGTCATGTCAAGTTCGTTAGAAATGTCCTTAACCAGCTCGAGGAAGAACTCCCTCTCGTTGGACTCTTTGAGTCTGTATTTGTAGTCAATGGCGCTGGAGGCATACTGAGGCACGTTCACCCTGGACTCGAGCAGCGCGCTCAAGATGTGCGCCGTGGTCGGCGGTAACGAACTGGCTTTCCGCAGCAGCGCGCGCCGTCGCATGCTCGATTGGGACTCGTGAGCCGTGAGACTGACGTGCTCGTCGTAGGTCCGGTGCGCCGTCATCGCTTTGGAGCGGGCGAAGTTCCTGCGGAGCTCCATATGGGACGATCTGCGCTTCAGTCCGTCGGGGTTCGTGGGCCAGAAGGGATCCCTGGCGACCCCGCGTTTCTCCTCCGCCGGAGAGGTTTTGGACGGCGGATGCTCTTTGAGCCACCTGCTCAGGCTGTCACATTTTCCCTTCCTGGCGAGATATTCCTCAAAGAGCTCCGGATGGCAATCCAAAAATGCCTCCACGTCGGAAAAATCAAAAGTTGTCATGTCTGCACCGCCACAGCCAAAGTGTCGTGGAGTCGTCTACAGTAACGCTCAGCTCACTGTACCGCTGCTGCACACACTTCACACGTCCATCTGCCATTCACATGTTCTCCAGCCTTCCTCCTCACACTTTTATGAGGCTGGTGGAGTTGAACAGTGAAATAAATAATTAAATATGACTGATGCGCGATGACGTTAAAGTATAATAAGCAATTTGTTCAAGCGGTTGGCAGGTACGACGCAGATTTCCTCTGGGAGGGACCTAAATAAACATGAAAGCAAACGAATAGTTGTCTGTTCAGTGAGTCTGTGACTGAAAATGGATGTTTCTTTTTTGTGTGCCTAGTGGAAGTTTAATAAATCTGTTTTTGTTTTGTGAAGGTCTTTTTATAGCTATGCATGTGTGTGTAACAGACAAACGGAGAGAGAGATATTCCAACAGGATGAATAGCCCATTATTTCTGTTTGCACAGTCATTATGAATTTAATATTACAGCACCTGTGTGAACTGAAATTTGTATTGCTTTATTGTCGCTGAAGGACAATTTTTCCTGGACTCTATATGGTGCTGTACACATACACAAGACATTCTCACACTTCTTTAAATTATTGAGTCAATAAGAGCAGTAAATATTAATACCGTTTGCCAGATGCCAAAACGGCTTGAGTTCATGAATTCACTGGAAATCACACCCATAAGCTTGGCACTGCTCTGCTGAACCACAGGAACACTGAACAATCATTACAAAAATAAATTCAAACATATTTAATATTTTTTTAAAAATATTTGCCATTAAATTATACCTTACAGAGAAGTATATGGCCCATTCAAATAACCTAACTTAAGGTGAACTATGCAAAGTTGTGTTTTTTTGTACATTTGCAGTTAAGCACTTATAGTTTTTTGTTTTACCAAAAGTGGGGGATAGTAATTGTAGAATTGCAGCAAATGTGTAAGAATACAATATCCCATAAAGCAATGTGTTCTATAAAAAGTGACAAAGAAATCAGTATATGTGTCAGCATGAAAATTATGTCAGCTTAAACTGTTTTTTTGGAACACAGTGGCTGGTTTATCTACCAGCCCTAACCACTTAAAACTATATTGTTGTATATCTGCAATAACTGACCATGCAATCAGCTTATGGTATAAAGAGTTTATTTCATTATTTATTTTTTTATTTTAATGGAGAGCTATGATGACAGAAAGAAATCATTTTTCAGGGTGACAAAGATCCTATTTATATGTAAATGAGTATATAAATACGTTTGCACGTCTTCTCCTTCCTTTCATTCACTCACTGACGCACATAAACCTTCACTTCTCCTGAATAAGGCATTGTGTGCATGTTCAGCTTCTTTCATTCTAACGGAACTCTTTTTGACATTGTTGCTTCTGTGCTGTTAAAACATAATTTTTTTTCTGACAAAGAATGCAACTGTGAACTGGTTCTGCTTTGAGATAATATATCTCCTCAGTTTTAACTCTAGCCATTTCTGGGATCCGCCCAGAGAAAGTTAAATGTTTTAGTTAACATTTTAATCTTTTATCCTGTGTAATACAGGTCTTCAATAAACAATTTCATCAGATACTGGGAATGAAACACAATAGCCAGGAGGTGTTTGCTTACACTCCATCAAAGAACCTCCACAGCGTTCCTCTAAGCTTGATAGGTTAATCACTTAAGCGCATTTAAATGATTGCTGGTCTGCGTTTTAGCCTAAACCTGTTGATGTTCATTAGTAAGATAAGGCACTGCTGCAGCCTTGATGTTTAAAGCAGCCTCTAACGGCCTGCAGCAGTATATTCTGACACAGGCTAATGAAACCTGTTCTCCATAGTGGAGTATTAACAAGCAACCAAGGGAGCGGGATCACCGCACTACATTCATAATACAACAGAAGGAGATGTAATACAGCAACCCCTCTGAAGAGAAGGGTGGTAATTGGTCACTGAACTTAAGTTTGGCATGTGTGCTAAATCCCGGATTTTCTCGAAACCTTTGACAAGGTCCCTGGAGGATCCCAATTAAAGGTGTAATACTGAATATATTGCTCAGCATAGCCTTAAATAAGGCCGGTCAGTGGAAGTGCTTGGCAAGCAGTTGGCGGTGCATCTGGACAGGGTCTGGTCTATTGATCGGTGTGTTCATGTTTTGATTGAACAGCACAGGGCAAATATCCATGCAAAGACAGCGAGGGGGAGTTTTTCATGAGATGTGTGCATTTTCTAAAACAACAGGGTAGATTAAATGTATGTTAATGATGCTCATAAAACTGAACTGTGGAAGTGAAGGGTTTCAGAACCATGGACAGCTCTCCTGCAGTTTTAAATAGAGAACAATGACGATAAGTTATTCACTAGGTGGGATTAAATTTAGAAACCTAAAGGAAATATCAAACAGTCGCACAAGCCAACATTAAAGTTAATAAACAATGGAGCTTCTGCTTTTCATTATGATGTCAAAATGCAATATGTGGCTATTGTGCACAGGTCTGCATTCTTTTTTAATCACCTGAAACACCAAAATGAATTAAGCTGATTGTTTTTCAAGAGTAAGGATAAGATTCACTCTTATTTCTGCTGATTTTACAATGAATGGAAAATTAAGGAGTGAGCAAGGCAATGTTTTTTTATACTAGCAGAATATTTGAGTGTCTTGAGTACAGGCGAATGTAAAATAACTATAGTAAGCAGAGCTGCATCCATTCCTTCAGTTTATTAAAGAAACTATATGTTTGAATATGCTTAAAAATAATGACATACACATTTTTAAATGTTATTACTGGAATCCTAAAGCAATATTTCACCCCAAAATATAAAACAATTTGCTGAAATTTTACTGACCCATGAGCTATTCAAGATCTAAGTGAGTGTTTTCTTTATAAGAAATAGCATTGTGTCACTTGCTTATCAATGGATCCTTTGCAGTGAATGGGTGCCGTCGGAATGAGAGTCTGGATATCTAGATTTAACATCATCACAATAATCCACAATTAACATAAAAAGTTGCATGTAAATAAACAAATCCATAATTACAGCATTTTGTAACTATGAGTCATCTATCCATAATTCAGTGAAAAAGTCATCTTGTTTGAAACAGGAGAGAAATATGAACAGGCCCAATTCCTTTTAAAAGCAAAAACAGTCCAAAAAAAGTTCTAAACAAATATGTGGGTTGATTTTTATGTAAGAGAACAACAGGAGATGGACTTTTTCACAGGAGGAAACATTATTATGGGTTTTAACCAGAAGCAAAATTTTAATGTTAAAATGCATTGTGATGGATTTGTTTCTTACAAACATATATCTTTTCACTTGACAAGACATTAATTGATGGACTGAAGTCATTTGGATTAGTTGTGGATTATTGTGATTTTTTTATTAGCTTTTTGGACTCTCATTCTGACGGCACCCATTCACTGTAGACCATCAATTGATGAGCAAGTGATGTAATGCTACATTTCTACAAATCTGTTCTGATTCAGAAACAAACTCATTTACATTTTCAATATTCATCATCAATATTTATGAATGCCTAAATTAAATAATATAAATCAGTGTATCAATTGAGATGATTTGGACAATTTTTGCTTGTAAAAGCTGAAAACTCATCTCTTTTGACACTACTTGACTTTCTTCGTAAATTAATAATAATAATTAAAAAAATACTTTGTCTTTCTCTTTATTTGCTCATTCCATTTCTAGCTTGTACTTATTTGAGCAATGCTGGAAACAGTGTTACGAGCCCTTCCTTCCTGTTTGCCTCTTTAAGAAGAATTGTATTCCTTGATTGTAAGTTGCTTTGGATAAAAGCGTCTGCAAAAGGACTAAATGTAATGTAAATGTAATTAACAGCTGGTTTAATTTGTGTCACTTATGTCTTTATGAACTTTTTGAAGCTCGAAAATTTTAGTTGTGAGGACGTGTATGAACAAAAACAAGAAAAAGAAAAAAAATTAAATTATGTTCCAAAGATGAATGGAAGATTTTCGGTTTAGAATGACATGATGGTGAGTAAATTATGAAATATTGCATTACCCTTATTCATTTCTATATACTCAACTTTTCCATAGCATGTATCAAGAGTTAACTGCTGAAACCAGAGATAGTTTTACACTCACTGCAGTAGCCTAGATCTGTGTTCCTCTGATAGCCTGCTCTGGTTTCAGCCTATCTATTGAATTCTAGTACTGAACTTTCTGCACTCAGAGGCCCAGCCGCAGCAGACTTTACATTCGGAGCTTTGATTGCTCTCTGGGGGCTATTGATTTCTTGCATTATTCATTAGGAATACATTTACTTTTGAATTTACATAATTAGCTTTGAGTGTAACAGTTAAAACCTACCGACGGGAGCTGACATCAGCCTAATTTGTTCAAAGACGACTTTTGCAATATATTTGGAATTTATAAGTGAGTTTAGGGGCTTAGCAGTAGGATTAAGTGCGATCTGTCACCGAGGCGGGTCTAATGAGTATCTCGCATCACCAAATCCTTTAAACACAACAAAGGCCGCAGCTGAGCTTCCATAGTGATGGTGTTCGGACTTGGATAAGGTGTCACTCTGTGGTTTCAAGTGGCTGTTTGTAGATTCAATACTATGAACAGCAGAGGAATCCATGCCTACAGTGGCAGATGCGATTTGCATGGTGGTGTCCACTTGCCCAGCACTCGCAGTCCTTTGATCCACCACAACTGGACTCAAACCCTTCAGAACTTCAACTAGAGCATTGGTCAGGAAACCATGAAAGAAGAAAACTGCCCATCTCCACTCCGACTCCCTCCGATCTTGAGGCAACCATTAAGCATCACCGGACTCTATAGTCCACGGTGAGAATATTGAAGTAGACTGCATTTCAAATTTAGTCCTATTCCTTTCTTTTTGTTGTCATCTTTAAGTGCATGAAGCGTAAAGAAATGATTTGATGTGACCTAAACTCTTATTTTCAATTACACAAGGGACAGTCATGAAGAGCTAAGCCAGCAGGATTATGGAAAGATGACTTCAGGTTCCCAGAACGAATATATCCCTGCAGTCATTAAGGGACATCGACACTTTGGCTTTGGAGGATCAGTTTTGCCTGAGTAAGCACTGCTAAATTTGAAGACATATATGATATGTATTAAATACCATTTAAAATAAAACAATGCATATATATGTATATATATATATATATATATATATATTAGTGCTGTCAAATGATTACTCGCATCCAAAACCCTACCAATCACCCCGGGGTACCTTAGCAACCGCATAGCAACACCCTAGCAACCACCAGGGTACCTTAGAAACCACCTAGCAACACCCTAGTGCTGTCAAATGATTGCAATTAATCACATCCATAAGTTGTTTTTGTTTACATTATGCTGTATGTATACTGTGTATACTTATATATAAACACAAACACATGCATGTAAATATTTAAGAAAAAAATTATGTTTATGTTTATGTTTTATTAAATACACTGATGTACACAGTACACATACATATATATAATGTAAACAAAAACTTGATTTTGGATGTACTTAATCGTTTGACAGCACTAATATATACATATTAAATGTGCAGAATACACACTCATATATTATGTAAACAAAAACTAACAAAAACTAAGACTAAGCATAATTAATTTAACAGCACTATTTATATATCACTATAATTATACTACATATATTTTTTTTATTTACTTATGCATAGTATTATTTTTTAATTAATTTAACTGTTTTAATAAATTAAGCTATTTTAATAGATTTCATTTTTTTATTTATATTTATTCATATATTTTTAAGTTATAAACCTTTAATTTGTTTTATAAAAAAAGAAAAGAAAGCAGATTATCTCTGCTAAATGCCTTAATGTGCTTACCTTCAGGTCTGTCATCGTTCAGCAATATTATGACCTCACTCAAACCAAGAGGAGTAATATCCGACTGAATGACCAACTGTAAGTTAGGCTAAACATTACTTTTTTTCTTCAGCTACTATTGTATTATTATCATTATTATTATTATTATTTTGTTTCAAGGGTCCCCAAACCAACAGACATTGACATGAGGTAAAATTTTAAGATATATCCATTTCATTTGTTGGCTACACCTTGCATGCTACATGTATTCTTTTCTCTCCTTTTTTCTTAATTTTTAGTGTGAATATTTAGTGTGGATGAGCGCATCTCTTCTCGTCCTCTGCCTTTCATACTGTTGGATAGCTGATTTTCAGTCAGGCAGGGTTGGGTCAAGTACAGAGAGAAAGCACAAGCTTTTCACTGCAAAAATCCTGAGACTTACAATCTGTATCTGTGTGTGTTCTTACAGTAAGAAGATAATTAAAGTCGATATTCCAAGAGAACATCCCTACAGCTCCCACATCTCCCGGTATCCCGCTATATTTCCCTCATAGATCCCCACCAGTCCAGCCCTCTAACCCTTCTGCTCCTGTTCTTGTGTGGCGGCATCATCAAAGAACAAAAATATACTAAACTAAATAAATGCTGGACAACAAAATTAAATAACAATGCTTTTTGGTATCCAAACAACTCCTTTCACAAACAAAACACATGCATCTCTTTCAAAGAACTGCCAGTGGCGCCACCTTTAAAATATTGGTGCGCCTTTGTCCCCTATACTGTATATAAACGTCAGTACGGTTACGAATAAAAACATTTATCTGTAGCTCTGTTGGTGCAGATAGTTCACAGATTTCTGCGTCTGTCCTTTCATTTTCTATTTTAAAGGTGCCTGAATGACCTTAGCTTCACTGAGAATGGCTTTCTTTTTATTTCTGCTTCTGAACCTCTTTCAAACAAGCAAAAAGCATGTTTCTCAGCAGCAATGTGTCCTTGAGCATTCTCCTATCATTCTTTCATTCTCCTAGCGTCTGCGCCACCTCTGCATACAGAACGCTGAAGAATGACTGCAATCTGTTTTTTAGCCATTGTTGAAGGTTTATAGACGGAGTGTGAAATGGTTTTAGAAAATTTCACCGTGACCTTCTCTGGGCAATCTATCAGACTTTCTTTCTTGTCACTTTATACCTGTTGAAAGATGTAGTTATACTCTTGGTGAACCATGTAGTTTTCTATAAAAAGTTTACTGTTTTATACATCTATCTACTTAATGGTAATTATAACTTTTTGGCATGAATAACCTAAAGTACACCACAGATAGCCAACCTTGTTCCTGGCAGCTACCATCCTGATTTTTAACTCCATACTAAGTGTACTTTGGTTATTATGCATACTTGTGTTGTGTACATAAAATCGACATTTGCCATGACAGACATTCATATCAACCCACACTTTTAAGGTCAATTTTAACGTTTTTTGTTGCAGTATTAAAAATGAACACAAGATGGCGCCACAGTACATGAGTAGAATTATTTTATCGTAGATTTAAAAAAAAAAGTGATATATAAATTTAGACAATGTAGAGATGCAGTTTAATTCATATAAAAGTGAAATTCCAATATAAACGTTAATTTACAGTAACTTAAGTTAATAAATGAACATTACATAACCCACATGAAAAAATACTATAGTAGTGAAGTGAAGTGACTTGTGGCCAGGTATGGTGACCCATACTAGGAATTTGTGCTCTGCATTTAACCCATCCAACGTGCACAC
>JAUCMR010000154.1:92277-104512 GCA_032357425.1 Enteromius argenteus | reverse complement strand
TTAGTATGTTTTTTAAGCCTTTTGAATTACGGGGACACTGAAAATGTCCTCATAAATCACCTTCATATTGTAATACCAACATACCAATAACAATACCTATGTCATACCCATGTCATTATACACATTTGTGTCCTCATAAACCACATAAACCTGCACACACACACAATCTACGCTAATTAAACCACCCACAAGCAGCAAGCCTAGTTTGGTTTATTCATTTTGTTTTTGTTCATTTTCCATTGCTAGTGTTCTGCTTGCCTTTTTAATTTTATTTTTTTTTACAGTGAGGTCAGGGTATGAGTGAGGTCAGTACTCGAGGCCTATGATTATGGAAAAGCATCTTTTTGTGTGATATTTCTGTAGTGGAGCAGATGGATGTCTGTGAGCATGATTTTGCCAGTGATGTTTTCACCATTGGGCTGGTTGTAGTTCAAATTTCAATATTAAGGAAAAGCGACTGTAGAATGTTTGTGGCATGTGTGCATCTCTGTGTGTGTGTGTGTGTGTGTGTGCTGCTAAGTAAAGAGGATGGGAGCCCGAGGGGCAGATTATCTGTGTGACGGTTTTAAAAAGAAGACAGAGAACATGCCTGGTGAGCATACAGAAAAGCGGCGAAGAGAAAAAACAGAGCAGAGGGCAACAGAAAAGAAGAAAGCAAAGAGACATATGACAGGAAGCCCAGAGGAACAAATGTGCATGGAGAAATAGGAGAGGAGAATGTAAAGTAGAGTAATGTGAATGAACTGGTGTAAGTGTGCCCTGTGGCTCACTCCCTCACTTATTGTGTATGTGACCTCATCAGCTCAAAAGTGCTTCGGAGTGGTTTTGGACAGGCGATAAGGAGAGCGGGTACAACATCGTTTGCAGAGGTCTTTGCTGGAGGAGCAGTCAAATTTTCAGACCTGGAGCAAAACAACTACTTAAAAACAGCCACAGGAAATCTCATCTCTTTAGAGAATACCGTTGGACTAGCACTATATACATTTACTTTCATAATATACAGTAGCACATTTACAGTAATGACCACTTTACATTAATGAGAATGAGATTTGGCATTTACATGCGTAACGAGCTTCATGATCTTTACTCAGTTTTTCTTTTGTTTTTGGTCTGAATTGTCTGACAAAATGTAACATACATAAATTGCTTGTGACCAATAGATATTTTAAATAAGGAACTGTACAAGTTGCAACTTTTAAAACAACTTAAAATATTCTTGTCTGTCTCCTGCTGAACACAAAAGATGTTTCAAAGAATGTGGGTAACCTTCTTGCATTATGTTTTAGACACTTGATGCTGTAGCTTTGAATTCTACACTTAACTAAAAGTTAAAACAAATCTGAAAATATATTCATTTAGTTAACATTCATCTGTTTAAGCTAATAAATATTTTCTATACAGATTTGTTTTGTAGAGAATTTTATTTTCACTTGTTCATTTGGGATTGTAAAGACAAGTTATCTCAATCTGTTTTATTTTTACCCTTGATTTGAGTTTAAAAATCTCCCATTAACTTTATATTTAAAATGTAGTCAACAGCTGAGGGCAAAGACAACAACAAAGCAGTTTTGATGTTGCATTTAATTTGCACAGAAGTAAAATCTGAAAAACATTTAAACTTACCTTACCAGAAATTTCAGTGTTTTGCTATCGTGCAAGCCCTGCTTTATGCCACAGGAAAATCTAGCATCTCTTTGTTCTTTCTTTACCTATCTATTATGTTTGTGTCTTTCATCTCCTGTGTCTTTCAGTCATCTTTCAGTTTTTACCCTTTGCTCTGCCTCTCATTCATTCCCTTACATCTTCACTCTTTTCCTAAAAGCATTCTAAGGCATTCTTTACATTGAATAAATTAGTTATTATATTATCTGCTCTCATCATCATGCTTGTGTCTAAATTGTGCTCATATTATTCTGCATCATCATCATCATCGCACCTTGTACTGCTCAAGCTCAAATGATGCTTGTATTGGAAATTTCTCATGTTTCAAGGTTAAATCAAGGGAAACTATGTGTGTGTGGTTGTGTGTGTAACAGGAAGTGAACAGCATCCTTTCCTAATCAATATACTGTACATATTCAGCTTAAAATGATCAGATATGAGCTTCTAAGAGATATTGATATTGTGTGTTTAAACTGAAAGAAAAAAAGTGTAAAAATAAGTCTAATTTTTGCTCACCATTATGTTTGGTTTTCTATGCTGTATTTAGTTTCTGTAGAAAATTTTAAAGATTCATTTCATGGTACTTTCTATATGACAGGTTCTACAAGGACCAAAATACTGAGAAAGTACCATAAAAACAAAGCAGTCCAAATGTGAGCGGAGGAGAATGACATTTTGCATCATTACATTTTACATCGTTAAGTAGGAGTCTATGCTTGCACTGAAACTTGCTTTCCCACATTTGTTTGGTGTTTTTGATGCAACTGATTTTTCCTTATGTGGGGAAAAAAGATACCATGGGGATGAATGAATTAATGACATAATTGTCATTTTTGGGTGAACGTAGTAGAGTAGTCAGGCATGGGTTCCCAAACCTAAGTAGAAGTTTATCTGAATTAGAAGAAATAAAGCCAACAGTGTTTTGTTTACACCACGGTTGTATTGCAAAATTGAAGTACATTTAGACAAAATCTGATGAGGCTGTGAAATGTAGAATGAATCATGAAATCTGGATTGACAGAAATTGATATGGACATGATTTATCCACATCCATGAAGGTAACTTAAATATGAGTAGGGTACAACAGGGCTAAAGTCCACCCTTAAGAAAAAAAGTGCCATTCACTGCACCTAAAATGTATAATTGCAGAAGAAATATATACATTGTATTGAACATTAATGGAGCAACAGATTTAGTATGAAAATAAATAATTCAAGTTGTTTATTTTGTTAAAAATCTTATTAATGTATGAGCTGTTACCCGTGTGTGGGGTAAAAGGCCCACGGTATTGATACAAATAATATTTTTTATATATTTTAAGTTAATACTTGTTCAAAACAATCACTTTAATATAAAATTTAATATACTGTTAATTTAAAAAAATTCAAATAAAATACAGAAACAAAATAAGTATAGATTCTGAAAGTATTCAAGACGATGAGGCTTAAATGAAGCCAATTAGCCAATGAGGTTAAATTAAAATAATTTTAGCAGTATGTTAATGTGTCTGTATGCAGATGAGATTAATTCATAGTATGTCACCAACACACCACTGGCTGAAATATGTCTTTAGCCACAACAAAATCCCATTTAAATAAGCAAGAAATATCTGTATATAGCAGCTCGTCACATTAATTTCATGTCTGACTGGGTTGAGCTTTTGAAGACTTGTGATGTCCTCCGTGTAATATTCTTTGTAAGCAGTCAGCTGTGATACTCAAACCAGGCGACTTGATTCAGGGTGTGTGTTTATCATGGCATGTGTTCTTCACAAAATACTAGAAAAGCAGACATACCCAGGCTGAAACATTTTTTGTGAATGATGAGACAATTAACACGGCCACGTTAAGTCAAGCATTTTAAAAGCTGCATACAGAGATTTCTGCTACATTTTCTCCCATTGATCATATAAAAGAGACTGTGATCATTTTTGCCAATTAGTAAATGACGTAGATGTTTTGCTCTAGAGCCGGTCATCCCATAGGCCCTGTAGATGAAGGATTGGCATGGTAATATACATGGCAATGTTAATGTGTTTGGTCTTGGCAAAATAGATCTGTTATGCTGCTGTTGCTGCTGCTGCGGCAGAACAAGTACCAAGACTTGCTTTACTGCCAAAACATTCACAACATGCTGCTGCACATAACATATATAAAATAACCCTCTATAGCATACACAAGTCACCCCTTTGCAGATCTATAGAGGTGGAGCTGGGGAAGGTGGAGGGTTTCTGAAGCTCGCTGCAACTGTAAAGTATTTGAGCGTTGAGCTCATTGGCTGCTGATACGAAAGAACCAATCAGCTGCACCATGTGATTATGATGTCATCAGGTCAGATTGAGTTTGACCTATTGAACTGTGTCACCTAGAGTTTTATGCCAGATCTTTGAATGTATAGGAATGCTTTGTGTTCCTTTGAATGGCAGAAATATTGCTCCTTTCACTAGTTCCCACTTCCTCGGCGATAATAGATAATAGCTTGTTTGGCGGACTGTCCGGGGGACCGGCAGGGAGCCCGGCGGGCTCCGAGCCCTAGGAGTTTTGCCCCTAGGAGGCTAGGTTTAACAGGCGCTCGAAGCCCAGCCCGGTCCCCGCAAGCCCCCCCAAGGAAGTGAGAAATGCGGAAACAGATTGGATCTGGCCCCAGGCCCAGGTGGTGGAAAGGGGGAGGCGGTGGAAGACAAAAACGCAGATACTAAGGAGAGGAAGTGGGCGTTATTTAAGGTGGCGGAGAAAGAGTTTGGCGGGATAATTAATAACGAAGAGATTGGAAGCAGCTGCTATCGTTCGTGCATGGTCCTCCTGAAACTCGCTGAAAGCGTCATTAAAAATTAAAATTCTGTCATCATTTACTCACTCTTGAGAAGTTCTAAATCTGTATGAATTTCTTTGTTCTGCCGAACACAAAAGAAGATATTTTGAAGAAAGTTTGTAACCAGGCTGTTTTGGGTCACCATTGACTTCCATAGTATTTTCCATAGTACAATTTTTGGGTGAACTGTTCCTTTAAGGGTTATCTCAAAACATTATTGAATGAAAATGAAAAACAAAAACAAAACTAAAAAATAAAAAATAAAAGAGAGAAGCATATAGCTGAGCTCAAGCAAAAATAAATAATTACATTACTGGATCATCACCGGATATTCCGCCTTGATTCTAATTTGAAGCAAACTTATACGTTCCATTCAAAGTGCATTTAAGTGTGCGAGACGTAATTTAAATCGTATTCACTTATTAACAGCGCAAATCCGTGAATGAACGTTCCGAAGTGAAGTAAACTTTAATGGATTTCCCCTGCTCAGGGAGAAGGGAGCAATGAACACTGTGTAGGGTACATGTCAATTGGAACACAGCTCATCCACGGAGCTCTCTTCTAATGAGCTGATTATCAGAATCAGGTGCGTTAACAAAGAGAGACATGCAAAATATGCAGAGCGGTGGGGCGCGAGGACCAGGATTGAGAACCGCTGTTCTATGGCCTTAAATTTGATAAAAATAAATTTAAGACATTTTATATATATGTATAATGGAGTAAGAAAACAGTGATCAAATGCATTCTGTTATAAAAGAGGAATGTGTATGAAATGTAAATTATTTGTACTTGATTCCTTGCTTGAGCTAAATGAGGAGTCTAGAAAGAGCACAGGGAGGCTTTATTTAACTGCTCATTCGCCCCATTGTCTGTTCTACAAGCACACATAATGTTACATATGAGTAAAAACAGTAAAAAGACATTGAGCACATCCTGCCAGGTTACATGATTTGACTGGCTAGGGTGCAACACAAAATTATCACACCACTGTAAAAGAAAAAGGGACTGAATGTAGCATGGTGTTTTCATTATTGCTGAACCAAAATCAGTCAACAAGGCCCCGACTTGCAATATATTTTTAATAGTGTTTTGCATCTGAGAAATGTATTTTGCATATGTATTGTTTTATGCATGTGAATTAGTTGCTGTGAAATTTGATATGCATGTGGACACTACATTTTTTTGTGCTTCAGATCACCACAGCATTTTCATTGGTTTAAGATCAGGACTTTAACTTGGCCATTCCAGAACCATCCATTTCTTATCTAGTCCATTTTAATAAAATACAGTACACACTTGTTTCTCTTCATCCTTCTCTGCACATTTTTTTCCTACACACGAACATTAATGTGCAAATACCTCTTTAATGTCAAACTCAATTAACCTGCCTTGCTGATGTGGGTGTATCTCTTGTAATTTCTAGCAAAGTGACATCAAAGTGGCCCTCATATCTCTCCTTTACACACTCTCTCAGTGGTCCTTAGGTTGCCAAATATTCATTCCAAGGATCAATACAAATTAGTAAAAGGATCTTTTTTTGTCCTGTGTAAAATATTAAAGAATTCAAGCAGTTCTATTCGAATGTCTTTGTAAAATGATTTTATAAACTCCACACAGGCTCCAGAACAAAATCAAATAGATGCTTTTGAAATTAATGGTGGTACTCTAATAGTTGAAGTGCAGAAGTGATGTGTAGGCAAAAGCACCTAAACACCCCCGGTACTATAAAAATAGTAGCACCAAGGCAAACATACCAGTAGAGTAGGACATTTTAAAATGTTAATTAGTTGACATTGGGAGGTATAAATTCATAATGAGTTATTACATAAACGTCTTTTCAAATAGCTATGGTATAACCATGCTGATTTTGTAAAACAGGGTTCGCAACCATTTTCCACATGATATACAAGATATAAAAACAATTCATATAAGTAAGCAGCAAATGTATGTAAGGCATGAGCAGAATAGTGCTGAGTTTATTTAAATGTAGCTATGAATGCAGTCAATTTGTGCATAGCTTTGATAAATAGCTACCTTTACTTGAGTGATATTTAGTGACAGAGAGTGATTTTCAACCCTTTAAAAGCATAATGAAATGATTAACTCTACACTATACCATTGTCACATGGACATTGATACAGTATGCCTAAGTAAGATTCTTTTCTTTCTTTCATTTTTTTTTGTACTAAAATGAACCTTTTAGTGAACTTGAAACCTCTTCCAATATATCTTCCGATACATGTCAAATCAAGAGTTAAACATCATAATATTGAATTTGGAGGTCTATGGCAATTCGCATCTCTACTGGTCACCAGACAGAACTTAACAAAAATATAGTTAATTTTTGGCAATGCCTAGTAATAATTTAGAATAGATTAGTTCAGCAACCATCCAGAGTCAGAGAAGTCAGAACAATAATAATGACAGAACAGACTAAGCAGAAAAGTGTATTTTCTGTTGTTTTTTACCTCATGCATTGTCATTTTTTAAGTGAATAGTTTGACTATGCACCATTTCCAAAGCCTCTTCAACACACCAGCTTGTTGGTAAATGGATTTCATCACACCCTGTTCATGGCCCGTTAACTATGTTTCTCCAGGGTCTCCTTCATGCCTTCTTTCATGCAAATTTTCTTTCACTTCCATTTGTTCAATCCTGCTGGAACATCCCCATTTTGAGGCAAAACAGTAAAAAGTTAAACTATCTTCCTAAAGCAAAATCACACTGTCACTGATTAGTATGTATTTAAAATGTAATAGTATAGCTTTTTCAGTTAAAAATGATTAATCACAATTAATCACATCCAAAATAAAAGTTTTTGTTTACATACTATATGTGTGTGTGTACTGTGTAAATGTATTATGTATATAAATACACACACACATACAGTATACATTTAGAAAATATTTACATGTATATGCATATTTATATTCTTATATTTTAAGTTATATATACTCTATAAATATGTTTCATATATAAACATATATCTCTGAAGAGTTTATAGTTTTTTCAGATTAATAAAAGACAGATGCACAGCTTCTCTTCGAAAAGACAGAAAGGCTCCTACCAAGAACATCGACAAAACAGTCCATGTGACATCAGTAGTTCAACCGTTATTTTATAAAGAAACAAGAATACTTTTTGTGCAAAACAACAACAACAACAACAACAAAAAACAACTTTATTTAACAATTCTTCTCCCCGGAGTCACCCTCTGCCTTATTCTTTCCTCAGCACATGAACAAGGCGGTTGAACCACTGATGTCACATGGATTATTTTGTCAATGTTCTTGGTACCTTGGTATGTCTTGATTGTGGTAGGACCCTTGCTGTCAATGGAAGGTCAGAAAACTCTCTGAATCTCTTCCACTTTATTGCAATGCAGCGCAAAGTATACATGAATGAACATCAGAAGATATGATGAAAGATACAGTAAAACTTACAGAAATGTAGCATCTCATGTAATCCTGAACGTATTGCATTTACCTCAGAAAATTTATCCAGTGTTTAAAGTTTATTAGTTAGCTACTAAAAATACTAGAGGGAGCTTAATATAATTCTTAATATAATTTAAAAATATTATTTTTAAAAATGGAAAAATTTAAATATAACGATTTTATATAAGTGTGATTATTATATCTTAGTGTTGTTGTTGATTTTAACCCCTAATGCACAAAACGAGACAATTCCCTGTATAGTTTACAGCATAATTTGGGAGATATTTACTTATATATATATATGTCCTTTAAAAGAACCCTTATGGAATAATCAGCTAATGGTTTCTGTTGAGAAATTTCCTGTCATTGCATCTGTTTTTTTTTTGTTTTTTTTTACACAGTGTATCTATTATTTATGAACAAATAGGGTATGTTTAAAACATTTTGCACAAAATAGTAACTAGTAACAAAATTCTAAAATGTGGGTGTTTCCTCTTAAAATTAATCAAAAGATCCAAGTAAAGAAAAAAAATATTTAGAAAGCATCTTAACCTTAAAAGAGCTTTCAAGGTCCAAAATTGTTAGGAGTACAAACAAGAAAATTATGCCTATAGTTTGAAAGTGTAGGCTTTTAATAGATACTCAAAAAAAAGTTTGTTTATTTCCTTCTTGGAAAACCAACCATTCACAGTCTTCAAATGACATAGCTAGCAACAGGGTCAGCCCGCCCTCCTCACTAAGATAAAAGTTGCTCTCAGATTAGTTCTGAGAATAGACCTGTTTGCTTCTCGCGAATCCTCCCACTCCCTGACCGAGGCCCAGACGCTATGCAAGGTCTGGGGGTGCGAGGAGCAAGTTATTGTCGTCTTTTTTATTTATACAGAACAAAAAAGGAACTTACAAAACTGCATCAGCGGGGGGCAGTATAACATTTTCTTAACAGTGTTAAATTATTTTTTTTCTTTTTACAAAACTCCCACTTAATTTTACACTGAAATTTAAGCACTTTAAGCAATTTCCATAACTAAGATCATTACTCAACCTTACAAATAATGTCAAAAATAATAAATCCTTCCAAAATTTCCTCATTATTTTTTCTCTGTTACTTTACGTTCCGTTTTCATAACATATTGAACAGTAAAGTAAGCATATTACACAGATTTAAACAGGGTAAAGTCCAATTTTTCTCCTAAGGTACTCAAACCTTTGTCTTGTCAGCGGCTTAGTCAAGATATCTGCCTTCATATCAACTGTTGGACAATACTGTACTTGCATTTGTCCATTCTGCACACATTCACGAATGTAATGGTAGCGAATATCTATGTGTTTAGTTCTTGAATGATTGACTGGATTCTTTGTGATTGCGATGGCTCCTTGATTGTCCTCCATGATCACTGTAGGCAAGTCACTCATTCCAAGTTCAGTCAGTAATCGCTTCAGCCAGGTACCTTCTTGTGCTGCCTGGCTGAGTGCAATATACTCAGCTTCTGCTGTTGACAGTGCAACTGTTGCCTGTTTCTTGCTGAACCAACTTACTGCTCCTCCACTCAGGAAAAACATATTTCCAGTTGTTGAGCGACGGTCATCCTGATCTCCAGCCCAATCAGCATCTGAGAAACCAATCAAAGTTCCAGACTCTGACTGCTCATACTTAAGGGCAAGATTCACTGTACCCCTCAAGTATCGAAGAACTTTTTTCACAGCTGTCAGATGTGCAGTGTTTGGATTTGCATTGAACTTTGACACAACACTCACTGCTTGTGCTATGTCTGGTCGTGTGGCCATTGCTGCATACAACAAACTACCTACCATGGACTGATAAGTACTTGGGTTCACAGGTTTACTGACACCATCATCTTTTCTTAACTTCACATTTGCATCAGCAGGGGTTGCAATGGGATTAGCATTACTCATTCCATACTTCTGGAGGATGGCTTCAATGTAATGCTTCTGATGCAGAAAGACACACTTCTTTGCTCTGTCTTGAACAACAGAGATGCCCAGGATATAGGACAGCTCCCCCATGTCCTTCATCTTGTAGCATCCTTTTAGAGCTTGTTTCAACTCATCCATGCTTTCTGTTGATTCTGTGATCAAAATTAGATCATCAACATACACAGCTAGAATCTCTAGCTCCTGTTGAGATCTCATGAACACAAATGGGTCTGATGTGCTCTGTTTAAAGCCAATGTCTTTCATGAACTCTGTGAAAGCCTTGCTCCAACAGCGAGGAGACTGTTTAAGCCTATATATTGACTTTTTCAATTTGCATACAAGATGTTCCTGTCCTGGTTTGATGTATCCCTCTGGTTGCTCCATGTAGATTTCTTCTTCCAGGTGTCCATTTAGAAACGCAGTTACTACATCCATCTGGTGTACATGTAGATTATTCTGGACAGAAAAAGACAGTAATCTACGAATCGAGCTGAATCGCAGGTGGAAAGGTTTCATCATAGTCAGCACCATACATCTGTGAGTAACCCTTAGCAACGAGTCTACACTTGAGTCTTTCCACTCTTCCGTCACTGTGATGCTTGACTTTGAACACCCACCTCGATCTTATTGCCTTACGATCCTTTGGTAAATCCACCAAGTCCCATGTCTCGTTTTCTAGCAGTGACTCAAATTCCAAGTCATCCGCCTCCTGCCATTCCTTTGCATTAGGACTCATTAATACCTCTTTTAGTGTGCTTGGCTCTGTAACACAACACACATTGGCAATATGATCGACAGTTACTTTGTCAGCAAACTCATCATATCCATATCTCTTTGGAGGTTTCCTGATTCTGCTGCTTTCTCTAGCAGATTCACTGACAGTGGACTCGTCAGCTGGCATTTCCCGTTCATCAGTATCGATGGATATTTCCTTCTCTGAACAGGATACTTCCACTTCCTGTTTCCAGCCGAAGTCAGATTCATTGAAGATGACATCTCGACGAATGAAAATCCTCCTTTTTTCTTCATCTAAGAGACGGTAGCCCTTTGCATTGTTTGCATAACCCATGAAGCGAAGCTTCACAGCTTTCTTGTCCAGTTTTCTTCTCTCTGTGTCTGGAACATGTGCATAAGCAACACAGCCAAACACTTTCATGTGACTCATGTCCGGCTTTTTTTCATTCCATCTCTGGTAGGGTGTCGTTTTTTTTTAGAACAGATGTGGGCAACCTGTTCTGTATATATGCTGCAGTTGCTACAGCTTCTGCCCAGTACATTTTTGCCAACTTAGCATGAGACAGCATACTTCTGGCTGCTTCAATCAGTGTTCTGTTTTTTCTTTCAGCAACACCATTTTGCTGAGTTGTGTGAGGCACAGTCATCTCATGGTGGATACCTTGAGCTTCCAAGTATTCTTGAAATTTACTGGATGTGTATTCTCCACCATTATCTGTTCTTAGCCTTGTGTTTTTTTGTCCACACTCATTTGAGAATGTTTTTTCAAATTCCTTGAATTTGCTCAGAACCTCACTTTTTTGTTTCAGGAAGTAGACTTTGCAAAACCTGGAATAATCATCAATAAAAGTTACAAAGTACTTTGCTCCACCTATTGACTCAGTCTGCATGGGACCACATACCTCACTATGGATCAACTGCAACTTACGTTTGGAGCGAATCTCTCCCACTGGCTTGTGTGGTTTTCTAGACAGCTTTCCCTCCACACAGGCTTCACAGAAGGTAGCTTCTTTCTCTGCAGTAAAATCCACTCCATTTACCAAATTTTTAAGTTCCTTTAATTTGCTGGTGTGACCAAGGCGCTGATGCCATAGCCTGCCTGTTACTGATGCACTTGATGCACCATGACAAACAGGCAAACTTCCTTTGACGTTTAGCTGATATAGCCCATCAGATCTTTGTGTTCCCGTCCCATGGAGAGTTCCATCTTTTCCACGTATGTAGCAGGTAGACTTCTTGAACTGCACTGTATTTCCCTTTTTCGTTGCAGCTCCCACTGAGAAAAGATTTCCGGATAACTTGGGAACATACAGCACATCATACATTGTGACATTTTTTATATCACTGACTTTGAATGTCATTTTAAGTTTGATGTTGCCAAGCCCTAGTGCATCCACAACCCTGCCGTCACCAAGTTTTACAGACTGTGGCTCTGAAAACTGTTGGTAGTCTTGAAGACATTCTTTATAGAAAGTCATGTGATTTGATGCTCCAGAGTCAATCAATGTCAGACTTTGTGTTTAGTGTTTTCTCTGTCTGATCCCAATGTGTCTGCCATGTCCTTATTTGGTCCTGTGGTTCCTGTGCTTGTTTAGTTAATTAGTTTGATTAGTCCCCAGCCGTGTTCCCCATGTGCCGTGAGTCCTATCTTGATT
>JAUCMR010000154.1:81387-92177 GCA_032357425.1 Enteromius argenteus | reverse complement strand
CATATATGTGCATATATACTGCATATAGGTTTCATATATGCGCATATATCCTCATATAGGTTCTTTCCATGTGGGTTCTTCCTGACCTCTTTCCCTGATCTTTTAATGCCCCTTGTTGCAGTAAGTTTTTGTAGCAACTCGTCCCAGATTTTTAGTTTTTTTTATTTGTATGACTGCCTTTAAACCTGCTGAACATTATGTTGTTTTTTGTATCTCCACCTCCTCTAAAATAATATTACTTTCTTCTTTTTGAAAAATGTCTTTTCTTTGTTTTTTGGTTTCAGACATTTTGCTAGGGTCTCCACCCCTAGGTATATGTGCTTATTTAGATTTTTCTCCTGGTAACAACTACACATCAGGTGAAGATATTTGGGCTAAACTTTTAAAAAACAAAAGCTTATTTATTTATTTATTTATATAGATGTGAGATAAGCAATTGTGGGTAAATTAATTGCTAAATAACTCTACTTAAATAATTAATGTTTCATATAAATATCAAACATGATGCTGATGTAATTTCTGGCAAGGACCGTTAGAAAATGGGTTATGCAAGATTGGAGCAAGAAAGTGCAACATTTCCAGTTTATTTTTGTTTTTAAACTTTCTCAAGAAGAAATAACAGGACTTTTTATGTTATTCGAGTTGAATACACATTCACAGGTAGAAGAAGAAACAGAAATCAGAAATTAGATGGATTGCTATAACAAGCATGTGAAACAATGACGACTCATTCTACAAAGTGATATTTCAGCACTTGACCAATGGATAGTGACTCCTAAATATCACAGCTGCGTGTGTTCGTGTTACGTGCACTTCTGGGAAGCACATGTGAAACAATAATGAACATTCGTAAAATGGCTCATAGAAAAGGCTCTTATGCACTAAGATCAATTGTTATTTAGAAAGGCAGCCCAGTTAGGTACAGATTAGCCAATTCCCTGCAAACAAGCCTGTGGTGGCCCTTTATGGGGTGTATTTACACCTGTACTGTTAGTTTCAATTGAAATGAATTTAAGCTCATTTCCCGCCATGGTGAGCATTCCCAGCTGAAGAGCTGGTCTCTGTCTGCTTCCAAACAAACTCTGGTAAGGTTAGTTTAAGGTGTGAATATGAATCGGACTTGATCCGACCCAATTGCAGAAAGCACACTCAGAAGCACACAACTTAAGCATACAGTGTTGTTGTTTGCATTTCAATAGCATAAATCATGTTGTTTTTAAACAATACTTAAAAACGCATGTGAATGAGTTCTATCATACCAGTTTCTATTTGTATACTACTTGTAATTTTTGACTGCTCTGCTCTTAATGTAACTATTGTATGTATTGACAGAATTCACTGCAGTTGTCACAATCATTATTTGTTGCTAATATCAAGTCTGGGCACAATCTGTGGACTTTTTATTATTATTATTATTAATAATATTATTATTATTACAGAACAGCTAAGAAATGACCATTAATTACTTGGTGTAAAAGTAAACCAAGTGTAAGTGTATACATGTACAAAGAGACAGATGCTTGGCTAGTCATGTGAAGAGCCACATCTCCAGCCTTTGAGATAATGTTTGGCCTGGAGTGGAGTGGAGTGGATTGAAGGGCTTTGAGAGTGAGGTTAGGGGAGTTATGGGAGCAGGAATAGGATTAGATTCAGTTTCATCCTCACATAAGCCAAGAGCACTTCTTACTGTCTCCTGCCCTCTCTCCTTACAATAAACAAACAAACTAAGCACTGCTCATCAGAATAAACATCAGAATAAATATCATTTCAATTTATAAAACATAATTAGTTTAGATTCAAAGTTGACATTGTGGTGAATAGTATAGAGGTAGTGAAATTTAGTTCACATCTAACCAGAAGTGCAAAATGTTGCCATTTACAAGGAGTATATAGTAACACTTTACAATAAGGTGTCATTTCTTAACATTAGTTAATGTATTAATTAACATGAATGAACAATAGACACTACATTTATTACTCTGTTTGTTCATCTTTGTTAATGTTAGTAAAAATACAGTTGTTCATTGTTTGTTAGTTCACAGTGCATGAATGAATGTTAATAAACTAAACCTGCGATTTTAATAATGCATCAGTAAATGCTGAAATTAACATTAAAACTGATGAGCCAAACTGGATACATAAACAGATCTTGCCCAACTGGTTAATGAAAGCTAGGATATAATTAAAGGAGAATCTGGAGAGGTAACCTCAAAAGGTGATACCTTTTTAAAAGCTCATTGTCATCAAATGTTTCTAAACTGTTTAAGTTTCGAGGCAGATTGCCAGCAACAGCCATTATAGGATAGTTTGTGATTAGTCTTAGTGACTTAGGAGTCCTCTTTGTTACATCTAATGTTTTACAGATTTAGGTTTAGTGCTAAAACGCTTTGTAATATACTCTTAGAGCAAACAATTTGTAGTTTTCTCCCAAATCTGCAAGATTTGAGCTACTTTTAAACTTAAGATGTTTTCTGAATGTGTGCCCAGGTCTTCCTTCCAACAGCACATCTAGTTTAGGGTTAAAATTATTCTGTCTTAATATACTCATCATCAAGTAGAAACTAATACAGGTTTGGAACAAAGTAAAGGTAAGTAAATGGTGGCAGAATTTTCATGTTTTGTCAGGACAATCCCTATCAAAAGTTGATTTCTATTGGTGTTGCGCAGAGAGATTTATAGTTGCTGCTTAACAGCTTTTAACATCACAACTGTTGCGACAGTCTATCACTGGACTGGCCAATAAGCACTAAGGAGCGGGATAATTTGTTTTCTTAATGTCATTGACAGATGTCTTTCTTTCCATAGAAATACAAAGAGTTTGAGCAGTCGGTGAGGGTGGAGGAGATTGATGGAATCAAACTGGTGAAGAAACTTGCTGGAAAAATGGAGCAGATGTTCCACAAGAAGGCCGAAGCCATAAAGGTAACTGTCTTCGTTTTAAAGAGAGAGTGTTATAAGGTTTATCAGCATGAAGATTGGCACAGGTTATTCAGGCCAAGAATATTTTACATTTATATTCTCCACAATTTATAGTAACAAACAGCAATGTTAACTTACATACATGTTTTTTTTGTTTGTTTAATCTGGAAAAAAAACCAGGAAGCACTAAATAGGGAGATAACAAACAGAGTACATTAAAACAGGCCAATAATATCCATTTGTCTTGACCTCCAGCGGTTGGTGGAAGCAGCAGAGGAAGCCCACCTGAATCATGACGAGGATCCTGAACTACAGGTGAGAAACAGCAGAGGTTACCATGGAAACTCTCTTCACCAGAGTAATGGCACTTAATGAATGATGTTCAGTTGTAACTGATTGCTATTAAAACGTTTTTGGATCTTACCATCAGTTATATGACCTTACCTAAATCACACATAGGAATTTAAAAAAATATATAATGGATGTGTGTACATAAATTACACATGAATCTGATTTTTTTTGTACAAAGCAATATATGTGAAGCATATGTACTTCTATGTAGAACTTGAATTGTTTGTCATTCCATCCTGTGAATGCACTGCACTAGAGCATCCATTACTCAAACAGTCTCTGTCACTGCTCATGTAAAGGTTGAAGGTTAATCTACTGTAAAAAGCCATTTATTTACATGGAAAGCCTCAGGTGGTCTTAGACACAGTTCTTCACATGAGGTCTATGCAATGCTGCACATTGCACACCGCACAGGCCAATTCACACCGCACAGACAAATGCCAACAGACTCTGTTGGATCAGTGTGGTACCCCTGATGTTGGTTGGAGTTGGTTAGAGTTTGTTTTCATTTAAATTACAACAACCACGGCTTCACCAACAGCCTCTGAAGAACCGGGAGGTTGTGCAGCCACCAGCGGAACCTCTGGAGAATCTACAGTATAAACCGACATCTCTGGATGTTGTGCAGCCACTGGCGGAACCTCTGGGGAAACTGCAGCCTCAGCCGACACCTCTGGGTTTAGTGCAGCCACCGGCGGAACCTCCAGATAGTCTTTAGCCTTTGTCATAATCTCTGAAGGTCATGCAGCCACCGGCGGAAACTCCTGAGGGCTGACGGCCTTCTGGTTCGATGCCACAGGGAACTTTGAAATGAATCTGGAGACATGCTCTTGAGGAACTAGCTGTCCTTACTGAAACCAGAGGTGGATCCGTCAGGCTGGATACCATCCGTCCCCATCTGTGCCTAGACTTGTTTCTGGTAGTCCTCTTGTGCAGTGGTTCGGGGGTAGTAGCCGTCTTGGACTGAGACTGTGATTCTGGCTGAGGCATGGTGACCATCTTGTGCAGTGGTTCAGGGGCGGCAGCCATCTTGTGTGATGACTCTGCCTTAGGAATGGCGGACATCTTGTGCTGTGGTTCAGGAACGGCAGCCATCTTGTGCAGAGGCTCAGGGGCGGCAGCCATCTTGTGCAGTGACTGAGGGGCGGCAGCCATCTTGTGTACTTGAGGCTTTGAAGCAGTGGCCATCTTGGGCTGAAACTGTGACTCTGGTTTGGTGGCCATCTTGAACGTTAACTGTGGCTGAGGTATGGCGGCCATCTTCAGCGTTGACTGTGGCTGAGGCATGACAGCCATTTTGAGCGCTGACGGTTGCTGAGGCATGGCGGCCATTTTGAGCGCTGACTCTGACTGAGGCATGGCGGCCATTGTGTGCAGTTGTAGTGGTTCCGGGTCGGCGGACATCTGAGCAGCAGCTGGTGCTGATGATTACTGAATGAGAACAGGTGTGGGTGTGCAATGCATAATGGGAAATTGAGTCCATGACAGAATGAGTCCAGGGGAGGTGTGGTGGATGTGGGTGCCTTCTAGTGGAGCTTGAGGGCACTCATGACAGAATCAATACTTAGATGAAGCAACACTTGCAGGGATTGCAGTCTAAAGATACATCAAGCGGTTTGCACGTCTGGATTTCTGAATTTTTCTGCTGATTTTTTCTTTGATTCTCTGAATTTGATTCTCATCAGAGCGTTTCGTTTAATGGGGTCTGTCAGTAGATGTCTTCAAGTTTCTACAGAGATGTTTGATTGAGTTCAGAGTTCTGTAGTTCTGGCTGGGCCACTTAAGGACATTCACAGAGTTGTCCCTAAGCCACTCTTACATGGTTTATGACCAGTTTCCCATTTACTGAAAAAGACCCCATACAGATTGATGCTAGCAACAACATGCTTCACTGTTGATATTGTGCAGATGATTTAGAAATTATTCTTGGTGATGACGTTCATCAGACCAGAGAATCTTGTTTAATTTTTAGGTGCTTTTTTCCCAAGTGTGCAATATTATTTTAGTCTGAAGATTTAAAACACTTAATATCAGCGTCTTGTTTATTAAATTATTCAATTTCTGAATCAATATCACATTTGCAAACTCCCTTAATAATCTTCAAAAGCTGTCATGCATATTGTTGTTACAAAATGTAGTTACATAATTTCTGTTACTTAGTGAAGTGCAAAAAGTGTTGTTACCAATGTCCTGTTGCACATTTGTACTTACACATACCATTCTGTGGGTTGTTACATGTGTGTAGTTACAGTAATATAACAGCTGGAGATACTAATCACCAATGTGTACTTACACGGTAGTTACATACTACATACACATGTAGTTACTATGTAATTACACAGGTACTAAGGCCACTTAATATAAAGCGATACCCTTAAGGCCCGTTCACACCAAACATGATAATATTTAAGAACGATTTTTAGAACTATATCTTTATGTTAAAGAATAGCAACGTCCACACCACAACTATAACGATAAAGGACAGAGTAACGATATTGTTAGCATCATTTTCAGAATTATTTTTTCCAGCTGATGAATGATAGAAACATTGACAACCAATCAGAATCAATCCTGCAATCACGTGCTTGAGAATTTAAATTGGCGGACGCGCTTGAGGTTATAATAAACAGAAGATATTGTTTGCTGGTGTAGGCGCAAATATAGTTATCGTTATTGTTATCTTTATAGTTATTGTGCTGGGTGTGATGGGCCTTTAAGCAATTATAATTTTCAGCAAAAGAAACAATGGAAGCAAAAGAAATTACAAAGTTATTAGAAAATTCAATAAATCATATGTTTTACCCTTATGTTGTTTATCCTTTACATCATTAATGTGTTAATAATGAGAATGAATTTTTTAATGAATCTTTGTAAATCACCTTTCTTAATAACATAAAAGTTAGCAAGTTTTGCAGCTAAATGTGACCAAAGATTACGGCCTCAGAGAACAGTTAGTCACTCCACTGAATAGAGGGATGTGGCTAAAATTAACCACTAAGAAATTTTTACCAAGATATGTTTTAGACTTTTCATGAGGACCCTAAAGAATAATATCAACTTGTGGAACTTGTGGAAATGTTTTTTTAGATGACCCCTTTAATGTTAGTTTTACTAATTCACAGCTTCTAATATCGATAAAGTTCATAAAGTCCACTGCTTATACTAAAAGTAAATGTCTTACAGACATAAAGCAGAACTGCAATATCTTGAATTAGCTCCACCATGAACTCACTGACATCAGACGTGTTGTTGTGGTGAGGTTTTATTAAGCGTGAATATAACCCCAGTGGTGCTGCTTTACATTGAAATCTTCCTGCTCTGATTTAGCCTCTGGTGATGATATGGTGAAATCAGACATTTGAAGCAAATAATAAATAAATCAACACTGAAGGCTGCTGAAGCGTGAATCCTCTTCAGAGATGGTCTGTGTGCGCTCTCCTGGTTTTGGCTGTTTGTTGAGTTTCTGGCTGGCAGCAGAGAAAGTGAACGTCTTCTTATCTGCTCATTGCAGAGCACTTCCTCAGCTTCATAATCTGTTCCAGCGCTTTCGCTGCCTGATGCCGCTCCTCTTGCCAATCCTCATGGAAATAACCATGCAGGAAAATGACATACAGCAGAGAGCTGATTATACGCATATGATTTCCCTGAGAGAAATGCATGGGAACTATATGTTACCAGGCAACGTTTCATTCAGGGCACGAGGTGACCATTACTTGTGTTTTTTCTCTCTTTGTTCTTCACTCTCGTTTGCTAAATCAAGCATCATTATTTGCATTGCCAATATTTAAATGTAATCTTTTAGCAGAGCACTTTTTATCTAAAGTGACTTGCAAATGAGGAACATCTCAGACAATTTATCATAAGAGCCACGCTATTTGCAGTGCACAATTTCAAGTATCAGAGATGCCATTGAGGGGTGCAGTGAATGCCAAGCTTACGGACCCACCAGGACACTAGGGAACCTAAAATGTTGTTTTAAAATGATTGTTTCATTCTGTTTTCATTCTGTTTTCATTTCTGATTTTCAAATAGTTGTATCTTAGCTAAATATTGTCCTATCCTAACAAACTATACATCAATTGAAAGCTTATTTATAATTTAATATATAAATCTCAATTAAAAAAAACAAAAAAACACTTATCACTGGTTTTGTGATCCAGGGTCACATATATTTTTAATGCTAGAAATTAGGGGTGTGACGAGACACTTATCCCACGAGACGAGATGAGACACTGGGTTCACGAGAACGAGACGAGACGAGATTTTTACAACAGTGTATATGCGAGAAGTATGCTGAAAGAGTGCAAGTAAATTGATGGCATTGCGCATATATCGAGCTCTGAGCTGACTTTGTGGCTGTGAGCGAGACGGAACGGAACGGATTGAGGAAAGTGAAGTATACCCGGGTATAAAGCAACCATTGAAAACCATTTGGAATTCGTGTCAGCACGTCATAAATAGAACACGGCAGCAGTTTGCCGTCGGAGATTTGTTGCGCCGCATCATACCACTATCATGAGGATATCGCCAAGTTCTCACGAGACCACTCGTGCCACGAGATCTCGTCATACCCCTACTAGAAATTATAAATAAGCAATCAATTGTTACAAACTTCTTGACTTTTTTTCAAAACATGAAATTCTACATTTTGACTGGACTGATCATAGACAAAGGAAAAATAAGATAACACAGACAGAATAAAAGTGTACTGAGGTAGGAGGTGCAGTTCTTGTGATAGTCCTGAAGGTCAATGTCAAAGCCTCGAACCAGCGAGTGGCCACGCAGAACCTGATGTGAAGTTTGACGTGTTCCTAGGTCAACAACTTTTTTAACCCTGGAACAACATTGTGATTAACCAATCAGATCTGAAGAACCAGTTTGTAGTTTTTTTGAAGTTTAGGCTTACAAACAGTTTTTGGTGCATTCATCTATCATTAAATCTGATTTAAGGCATAACTCATGGGTGAGGTTACCCACCAAATTCCCTATCAACCATGTAGTAATGTCATAGCAGCTCTTTAATAACCAAGCAGCAAAGCCCTGGCAAACACCTACAGCACCTAAGTGTTGTGTGTGTAAACTTTTGCGTGGTCAATCACAACTCATAAAATTAAAAATAAAATAAAATAAAATAAAATCTATTCCTTTTTTTCTTCCCATCCATAAATATTTATGCTAGAGAAGTTTCTGGGTAAATTGTTCTTCCTGCTAGGGATTTTCTCTTTTCCTAGCAGGGTAAGGCTTAATTCGGTGCTTCCATACTGCACAATTACAGAAATAAGATTTTCATGGGCGTAGTAAATGTCATACGACAGCAGAGATGTGAGGCAGAGAGGAGCTTATGTGCTGAATTCCCACTGGTGTGTTTAATCTGCGTTATTTCAGTTGGCAGCTGGAGACCAGAGTCCGTGTTGAGGTGCACAGTAGCAGCACATGTACAAGAATCCTTCTACATCTTTGTAACACCCTCACCTGACACTTAATCACACCTTTTTAAGTTGTTTTTACACAGGGCTGCAAGAGGTTCAGCAAGAATGTATTTGTTTTATTACCTGTTGGCTGAACACACTAAAGAAATTATGCAGATAAGACCAGACTACAAACATGCCCATGAAATTAGTGCTGATGGCAGTTTTCAGTGGGTAGATGACATTGACACAACTCTGTCTCATTTATCCAAATCGATCAGCCTATATCAGGATCAAGGAAGGGCAACTGTGGTTGTACAAAAGTGGTATACAACTGAAACTAAGACAGATTTTAAGAACTCCAAGATCCAATATTTGTAAAATAATCGTTTTCAATGCTCATTTTTACTCTTTGTGAAAAACAGTCCATTTCAAGTAGTAAATGTCATACGACAGCAGAGATGTGAGGCAGAGAGGAGCTTATGTGCTGAATTCCCACTGGTGTGTTTAATCTGCGTGTGTGTGTGTGTGTGAGAGAGAGAGAGAGTCTGATGAGATGGTAAGTGTTGTGATAAAACTGTAAATGTTTGAACCCAAGTCATTTAAGGTTAACAACAGGACAAACAACATAAACTAAATAGCTAATGTTAACACATTTCCTTAGAGACAACGACAGTAAAACCTGTGTGTAGGGTCAATAATAGCAACAGTAGAAACTTCTATATGTAGCAATAGAAAATCTATATGTTTACAATAATTCACAAGAAATGTGAAGAATGAACAAACGCTAAGGCATGCCATTAGAAATACACTTTAGCCATGCATCAGGAAGGCTATTCAAGGTTTCTGAAAGTGCATTTTTTTTACATCCACTGACAGAGCAGTTTGATACTCTGCATCTTTATCCATCAGCACCATAGCTCTTGTGATTGATGGACATGAGTTGCTCCAAACAGGCCCAGTTCCAGAATCAAATCACTCAGGGTGCTTCTGAAATTAATGAGGGTGCTTCAACCTCAATGTACATCTTATTATTTTTTTTTTTACATATATATTTTTGTCTTGTCCATTACTATGGTCTGTAGTGTGCTCCCTTTATAAGCATATCTTAGTTCATTGTGGTCTCACAAAGTTCCATTATAATTAAATTAAAGCTCTCTGCACTGCACATTGAATCACTGTAACGAAGCGGACAGACAACTGAGGTAGTGGTAAGTATTTACAGTGTTTATTCACAGGTTTTGGTATGAAGCCAGGAGAAAACAGGTGAGTAACTCAAACGTAGATATATTCAGGATTAAGCAAACATAAACTCATAACAGTCTTTCTCTTGTAGGCATTCAGGACATGAAGACGGGACGCTGACAACCACACCACATCACGGGAGACATCAAGGAAGCACACGGACATCAGAGGAACACTGGGGAAGAGGAACACTCTGAGGAGAGAGCAGGTAAGTCAACAGGTAAGTATTCAAGAGCATAGGTTAGTCCACTTCTGGTAAATACGAGCTTGGACAAGGAGTGACTGGGTGAGTGTGCTTATGTGTGGTGTGGTTGATTGCTGATGGGAGGTGAAACAGGTGCTGGTGATCAGTATTCAGGTGACTGAGATCTGAGTGAAGGAGTGAGGGTGGAGCCTGACGTGGGCTCAGGTGTATCTGTAACATATATATGATACAATTCCAAAACATCCCAGCACCTTGTATTCAGATTAGACAAATATATTAAATTTAATACTGATGAAAACAGGGTTGTAAGGGATAGACTTACAGTCTTTACAATGGCACACTATGTATAAATGTCCTAAATTAGGTACTTTTTCACAACCCATACCAGTGCAATGTGATCTCATGTGTATTTATATGTATTTTATCTAAAGTGTGGTTTTACCACACATACATTTATTTGTGTTTGCATAGACACTATAAAATGTACAATACTGACGCATCGCAGTCACTTCAGGGTAGGCAAAGGATGAACAATCTGCCCAATATAATGAGGTTAAAATGGGGTGAAAGTTTTTTTTTTTTTTTTTTGAACATTCTCTTTATTGTTTTTTTTTCTTTTAAAAGAGAGAAAACAGAGGGAAAAAAAAAAAAAAAAAAAAAAA
>JAUCMR010000154.1:69566-80263 GCA_032357425.1 Enteromius argenteus | reverse complement strand
TTGCTGATGGGAGGTGAAACAGGTGCTGGTGATCAGTATTCAGGTGACTGAGATCTGAGTGAAGGAGTGAGGGTGGAACCTGGCGTGGGCTCAGGTGTATCTGTAACAATCACATTTACACTTTAACCCTAATACCCCCATAGAACCCAACACTCCTGAGTCTTCACAAATTTAAGCTTGGTCAGGACCACTTGGCGTCGCTTTTTGACATTCAAGGTACCCTTTAAGTGACATTTGTTATTGTGAAGGTTGTCCGTTGTTTTCAATTGGCTGTCTTAATTTAGTGATTTGCATGCACTTGTAAAAAATAAATAAATAAATAAATAAATACATACATTTTATATATTTTATATTTATACCCCACCCCTACCCTATACCTACCCGCTTCTGAACGATATAAAACACACACAGGGAAATATAAGCGCAGTCACGGGTATTTATTGCAAAAACTGATCATAAGCAGTATAAAAGCATTACAAACAAATCGTTTTGACACCAAGGGTTTCTTATTTAAAGCAACGGAGGACCTGCGCTTCGAAAAAAGTACTCTAAAGGGCTACCCTGTGCATCAAAAAGTGACGCCAAAGGGTCCTGACCAAAATATGCATTTCATGTTTCAAGTGTTTGCCTACTAGCAAAAATGTATAAAATCAAAACTTTTGCAAAAATCTCAAATTTATGGTATGGTAATGGAGAAAAAAATATCCCCTACTTAGCTCTGCTAGAGTTGACAGCCCTATTAAGTAAAACTGTCAGCAGTGTCAGAATATAGTTGAGGGTGTTAAAATGAATGTACCTCAACACAGAATCTGGTCTTCACCTGCCATCAAAAATAACAGATTACAGGAAGCACACCAGTGGATATTCAGCACATAAGCTGCTCTCTGCCTCACATCTCTTCTGCTGTATGACATTTATGACGTGCATGAAAATCTAATTCTGTAATTATGCAGTATAGAGAATGAAATTTCTTTCATCATCTGATTTTATTTCTTCTTTACAAAACACGGGAAACATTGAACAACTCGTTTGAATAGAACCCAAATCAAATAACATAACATAACCACTGGTGTGATTCCTGTAATCTGTTATTTTTGATGGCAGGTGGAGACCAGATTCTGTGTTGAGGTACACATTCACTGATGTGCTTCCTGTAAACCTCATACATTTTTATGTGATAACTTTGTGAGGTTAAGTCATATAGAGTGGCAAGTGACATAGAAGAGCCATTAATATTGATCTGTGTTTTAATTTTTAGAGAATTACCACATATTCATTCATTCATTCGTTCATTGTAAAGTGAAATGTGGTTGTGAGGTAGGGCAAAGGCTACGTTTATACTGCAGAAAAATGTCCCAAATACTTTTTTTTTTGCTCATATGTGACTCAGATAATTTAGTTTCATGACAGTGTGAACAGCAAAAATCAAATGGAATCTGATTTTGATTGCATATGTGACCCTGGAGCACAAAATCAGTCATAAGTAGCACATGTATATTTGTAGCAATATCCCAAAAAACATTGTTCAGGTCAAATTTATTGATTTTTCTTTAATGCTAAAAACCATTAAAATTTTAAGTAAAGGTCATGTTCCATGAAGATATTTTGTAAATTTCCTACCGTAAATATATCAAAGCGTAATTTTTGATTAGTAGTATGCATTGCTAAGAATGTCTCGGTTACGTATGTAACACTCGTTACCTGTGTCTGAACCCGGTGAGCACCGTGTCGCCACGCGTACCTCGGGACTCGGCCATGGAGCCAGTGCTGAAGCGGTCTCATATGGAGCAGACCAAGCGGAACTACCGCCGCAGCTGCTGCCATATGCCCCAGGAGCCTCTGAAAATGTTTCAGTGGGACCGCTGTCCTGCCTGATAAAATCTTGAGGCAGTTCAGCACTGACTGAGCACATTCCTGGGTGAGGCGTGCAGTCTGGTTGACTGAATCCAAACTCCATGCCGGAGAAAAAGATCCTCTGCATTGGCAGGAGTTTGCTCTTTTTCCAGTTGACCCGAAGACCCAGGTGGCTGAGGTGTCTGAGCACCAACTGTCAACGCACAACTGATCGCGAGACTGTGCAAGTATGAACCAGTCGTCGAGAGAGTTGAGAATGCCCGGAGAGAGAGAGAGCTTATCCTCTGATGCTGCGATCGACATCTGGTCACCAGGAGGAGCACCGAAGTAAACGACCGGCACACTCTGTCCTGCAGAGGGTCCGCCCCGCTCCAACAGCAACACCACCGGCTGCGGAGCGCTTGAGGAGTGAGAACACCCTTTTGGGGAAGCTCTCACCGGGATCCTCAAATCACCTCTGATACCACCGGACGCAGTGCCGCCCCGGGTGCTGGGACGAACACTGGATCGCGGCAGAGGCAGAGGGACTCCGCCATGTTTCACATAGCAGAGTCTTTTGTGCAGCTCCGAGACGGTCATGTCCCCACACTGAGCACATGCACTGTCCACGAACGCATCCTCAGCGTGTTGAGCACACAGACACGTGAGGCAGCCATCATGATCGTCCTTAAGCGCCAAGAAACGATCGGCAAGATGATCGTCGTGATACCGTGACCACCGCTGCAACGCTGTAACACCCGCATTCGTTCCGTCAGCTTACTCAAAGAGAATGAGCAGTAGTGATGCACCACTGCTCGGCTCTGAAGCGAAAGCATGCACCAGCTGCTCACTTATACTCACACTGTGATCAGTTGCAGCTGGATGCAATCAGTGCATGCCAATGCCCATTGGCTTGTTTGTTCTCTCTGGCAAGATCCTGATTCATCGGTCACCGATGTGACTCGTAGTGACCGACTGAAAGAGAACTTAATTTGGACAAATTAAAAGGGTTACTCCACCCAAAAATGAAAATTTTGTTATTAATCACTTACCCTCATGTCGTTCCAAACATGTAACCAAATCATTGTATCTCAGCCAAATATTGTCCTATCCTAACAAACCATAGTGAAAGGTTATTTATTCAGCTTCCCAAAAATAGACCCTTATGATCCAGGGTCACATATGTGGAACTAAACCTGATTGAGGTCAGATGTTTTGCAACATGACCACAGTCTGAACAGCCAAAAAGAAATTCATGCGGAATTCACAGAATTTACATCGCTCTAGATCAGCGATTCACAATCCCAGTCCTTGCGTCTCTTGTCATGTCCCACGTTTGTTCTATTCGAATGTATGTGCCCTGCAAAGTGGACATCACCAGATATTCTGCCATGATTCCAGTTCGAAGCAAACTTATACGTTCCATTCAAAGTGTG
Source organism: Enteromius argenteus (assembly GCA_032357425.1). NCBI lineage: Eukaryota > Metazoa > Chordata > Actinopteri > Cypriniformes > Cyprinidae > Enteromius > Enteromius argenteus. The sequence continues at coordinate 76,994 of JAUCMR010000154.1, read as the reverse complement.
TTTAAGTGTGTAAGACGTTATTTAAATTGTAATTATTTACTGAGCAAATCTGTGAATGAATGTTCTGAAGTGAAGTAGACTTCAGGGAGTAGGGAGCACTGTGTAGGAACCATGTAGATCAGATTACAGTTCATACTTGGAGCTCACTTCTAATGAGTTGATTATCAGAATCAGGTGCGATAACAAAGAGAGACATACAAAATATGCAGAGTGGTGAGGCGCGAGGACTGCGATTGAGAATCGCTGCTCAATATGGACATTGTCATAATGCGATGCTCTTGGTATTCACCTCAAAGATTTTACATATTATTTAATCACTGTGAATATGTCAGAAATTTGCTAAGGAAGTCACTGAAGAGACCAATTTTTTTTTTTTTATAGTGTATTACTAAAACTGTTCTATACAAGCTGAACTTGCTGGGTTGTACTGTAAATATCCATATTCTCATCTTCGCCCACCTTATTGCCTGCTTACAAATGGCTTGCATGACACATCAGCTTATAAAGAACACATGGACGCTAACTTCAGTGGTGTCCATGATTACCTCCATATGACAAAGTGTTCTGTTATTGGCCACATTTAGAAATGATTTATGTGAACAGCCAAACATAAAATCTGATCTAAGCAATAAATCAGAATTGACAACTAATGCTTGCAGTGTGTCCATTGATTTTTTTAGTGTTGACACTGAAGATGTGAAGCCCATTTTTTGACCCACATGTCCTTGTGCTGGAAATGTGAAAGTTTTGGCTGGGATTTCTTTCAAGGTTTTTTTTGTCATGGAGGAAAGGTAGGCTTCAGGACTAAAGAAACATCTCTTCTCTCAGACCTAAGAAAACACTAAGGACATCTGAGGTCTGGTGTCCAGTGGAGGTTTAACTCATTTAAACTAAAGTTTTTGCTGAATGGCCCCTATCAGACTGCTGACTCTCTTTCCTGATCCTGTCAGCATATTCTGTTCTGTGCCACAGTCCCTTTACAAGCGTCAGACACTTTATACAGCACTCTGTACACTACTGTCAAAAGAAGCCTTTTCCACTATAAAGAACCTTTCCTTACACACGAAAGTTTTCATGGTTGTTAAAGGTTCTTCATATAGCATTGTATTTTATGTGGAAAGCCATCTCTTTACTTTTCATGGGTACATATTAACATCAAAAAATGTATTTTACATGTGAAACACATAGGCAACATAAACATTTTTACCAATATTCTGAACGAAAAACAAAAGCCACATGAAACTAAAAAGTAAATTATGACTTTGGACCACAAAACCAGTCAGGGGTAATTTAAAAAAATATATATATAAAATTGAGATTTATACATCATCTGAAAGCTGAATAAATAAGCTTTCCATTGATAGAGTTGGTATAACAGGACAATATTTGGCTGAGATACAACCATTTAAATATCTGGAATCTGAATACTGAGAAAATCATCTTTAAAGTTGTCCAAATGAATTTCTTAGCATTTCATATTACTAATCAAAAATAAAGTTTTAATATATTTATGGTAGGAAATTTACAAAATATCTTCATGGAACATGATCTTTACCTAATATACTAATGATTTTTGACATAAAAGCAAAATCGCTAATTTTGACCCATACAATGTATTTTTGACTATTGCTACAAATATACCCCAGTGATTAATACTGGTTTTATGGTCCAGGGTCACATTTATTTATGAAAATAAAGTATTTATAAACATTAATCTACAAAGATGTATATACAGAAATTATTAATGTTTAGTAAAATGCCTCGAAGTTTAATGAGAACATGTTGGGAATTTTTTTTTTTTTTTTTAATTTAATAACACGAGATTGTTTATTGGAAAGCCTTTTTTGTGACAATACAGCAGTGCTGAAAGAGATTACAGTGAGTAGATGACAGCACTGCTGTAAATATAATACTGCTGAATGATTTATTAATAGTTCATCCAGTACACTGCAGTGCTAAAAATATGAAGACTGTGACAGTGGAGAAGGGCAAAAGGATTGTGTGTTAAAGCAAGTATATAATTGTGTTTATAAAGGTGTAAATGTACTCTTAGCAGTGTTTGTCGGTGTGTTTCAACTTTAGGTGAATGTAAATGCTGGGTGTATTCATTTGGATCTGTTTTTAAGGCATTTTCTCTGTTACAACGTAAGACATTGCACATGCTGCTGTTATCTGGTATTCTGATAGCGCTGCCGTTTCTCAAATTTCGCTGCTCTTTTGTCTGCGTAACCAGAGAGAGCACAGTCTGTCCCCATATTCCCCAAATGTTTGGCATTTTTCCACTATCCCTGTTGGTGGGGATTTCAGGGTTCAATATGTTATTTCCATGTCTCTCACGTATTGTAATGTATTCCTAGATGTCCCCACAAGAATGCAGTACTGCGTATATTTTTTATACTTTATTTTACTTTTATTAATAATCTTATTCATTACTGTATTGTTCCTCTATCCTGCCCTTATTACTTGAAATGCATCCTTTTACTCCTTTGCTGACAATGAGATATTATTGACAGTGTAGTAAAATGTTTATTGAGATTTTTTGTCTTGAAAAGACACCTCCTGCCAAGTGCTGTTTGTATTTGTGTGCAAGCCTTCGCAGCTGGCTAAATCCTGTATGCTAACATCAGCTAGCTTAGTTCAGTGTGTAACATTTTTAAGTTGACAGCTTCAGCTTTGTGGGTCAAAGACATTAACATACAAGACATACATGTTTGCAACCATCAAAAATGTATCAGCTTTATGTATTTATCCTGGTTCCTTGAAAAGGGAATAAAAATGCTGTGTCATGGTGTTGATGCTTTAAGAACACATTCAGTATGACTGATATCTGAGGCACATGTTGACATCTAGATGGCTATGGCTGTAACATGACATCACTGATGCAGTCATACTTTAAAAGAGACCCCACTGTAAAATGTTATCAATTTCCAATGATTTGTATTTTAAATCTTGCCCAGAATCGATTCAATTAGAAATCGCGATGCATTCAAAAAATCTCAGAATCAATCCATGAATTGATTCTGCATTGATTTATTGTCCCAGCCCTAATAGTTTCCAAAAGTTCAAATAAAAAAAAAAAAAAAGTTGGATGAAACTCCATTACTAGCCTCTTCCACACATAATGAAAATATCCACTCAAACACAGAGGTTGCATTTTTACTTGGCATTAACATGCAACCTGTATCCAGATGTAGTCCACATACACATTGAAAAGACAAGTGTAAACACGCTTCTAAACACAATGTTATCCAATCGGTGAACACCCATGTGGACCACTAGTGAAACAAAAGAAAAGAAAACCCATCACTTCAGAATGACTTTGCACTGGGCCATTCTTTGCATGCTTATAATATTGCATGGGAACAACAGGTCTGATTGGTTATTCAGACAGAGAAGTCAGCTGACGTTGTTAAGTGTGAATGCGCCGTGTCCTAATTGACTGATGATCTGATCTGTTTGATCGGATCACAATTCTAAATTGTAAACACAGCCAAAAACTCATAAGAGTTGATAAAGTTGGATGCCAGACAGGCCCCCAGTTATCATGACCCTGTTAAGAGTGAGGTTAGTCACAGCATGTACTGCAGCAGTGACGTGACATCTGTCCGGCCGCAGCTGGTTCTGTCAGTCTCCTGTTTCAATGTGTCATCATGAGATGAGATTGATATCCAACATTACACCCGAGACCTCAACCTTGAAAGATGACAACCTTTAAGATTATTGGTTGAATAATTAGTACCCATTTTATCAGAATGCAGTAAAATGAAATTACTAAGCATCCAAATATTGATATTATGCTAAAATATATTAACCTGGAAAATGTGTAACCTTTTATTATCCTGGGGAAATATAAATCTAAGAATTATTATCATTAACAATAAAAACTAACATCATGTTTCCTGATAATGTCTACCAAACATATTCTGTCTTTGTCCTCTTTGAACCAGTTCAGGTCTTCAGTTAATCTTAGTTCTTAGTCTTAGTTTTGTATATATATATATATATATCACCATGTAGTTACAATGTTCATTGTCCAAGGTGCTTTACAAATCAAAGACAAAACCAAATTATAAAACAAATGAACAAAACAAAACAAAACAATATACATCTAAAACACAGTTAAAAGAAGAAAGAAGAAAAGGTCACATATATACACATTATATAATTGCAAGACAGAAAAGGTGGTATTTAAGTTTATGCTTGAAAATAGTCAAAGTGGGTGTGGCTCTAATGTATTGAGTTAAACTATTCCAAAGATTGGGACGGCTACCTCAAACGCTCTATCACCCCTATGTTTAACTCTGGAATCTTGGCACCTTTAGGTGTATTTGATTCGCTGACCTAAGCAATCTGGAGGGCTGATGAATCTAAATAAGGTCAAAAGGTATGTAGGGGCATACTTATGAATAGACGGATAAACAGTAATCAATCAATCTTACAGGCAGCCAATAAAGGGAGGCAAGTACTGGTGTAATGTGCTCCTGCTTACGTGTGTGCATCAATAACCTCGCTGCAGAGTTCTGTAGGCTACTAACTGCAAACGTGAAAGAACAGAACGACTAAGACCAAGATAAAGTGAATTGCAATAGTCCAGCCATGATAAAATTAAAGCATGAGTAATCTTTTTTTGTGTGTCCACAAAATTAAGAAATTACTTGAAGATTTGACGAAGATGGAAAAAGCAAGACCTAACAATTCAATTAACTTGCTTATCCATTTTAAGATGACTATCTATAATATAGCCCACATTTTTGATGTGGTTTCAGATCAAACTTAAATTGAAGAACTTTTTTTTTTTAAATTAAAGTGACTGAGGAGGATGCTGGACCAAACACAATAATAAATTTGCAGACATCCAATTGGTTAAGTCTTCCAAACAGGCTGCCAACCTCAGAATCATTTAAATCTAAATTTAAGTATCATCTGCAAAGCGATGGAATTCAGTGTTTCCTAAAAATATTAACAGGTAAGCTTAGCTAAAGATGAAGTATGGTTTGCAATATTAACTGCACAGTATCTGTTATGCAAGTAAGATGCAAAAAAATTCAGAGCATTACCTCGTAGGCCTACATAGTGCTCTAGATGAGAGATTGACTCTCTCAGTTAACTGAATACAACTTTTTCTAAAATCTTCGCAATAAAAGGCAAATTTGAAATAGGTCTAAAATTAGAAGAAACAGAAGGGTCAAGGTTCGGTTTCTTTAGAAGAGGCCTAACTGTTGCATATTTCATATAGTCTTGTACTATACCGGATTCAAGAGATTAATTAATAACATGAAGAATGCTAGATCCTAATAATTTGGTCATTAATAACAGAACCAGATGGAATAGGCTGCAATGGCAAATTTGAATCCTTTGTAATAAAATAAGAGGGAGACACAACTGAAAAGATGGTTCTTTAAAAACCTGGGTTGGAGGATTAAGAGCAGTATTTATAGTAAATATAAAATATCGGGTTTAGCTGATTTTTATCAATAATATCTGAGAAATATTTGTTCCTAGCCTCTCTCATTGCACTTTGAAAAGTCTTTAATGAAACAAAGATTTCATAGGAAATTTGAACATTTTTATTTCACTAGTGAGAGAATTGGCAGTGCATGGAGGTAAACAGTGGTTGAACACCTAAACAATCTAAGGACTTACAGTTGTTCTCAAGTAACACACATCTGGGCCACATTCAAACCCTGTGTCTCAGAGGGAGGACAGTAGTGCTGCCAAAATAAGAAATATTTCTCTATCCAGTTTTAACAGTTTTCACACAGTATATTTTAAATTAGATGAAGATAAAATCATTAGATGACCTCACTCTTGTCATATCTTTCACATTGTTTCCTGACAGTATGAGTACTTTAATGCAGTGCTGATCAATGAGATGGATGAGGAGGGCAGGAGTTTGGAGCTGGGTGGAGAATTCATCCTGCAGCCAAATGAACATTTCAACAATCTGTCTGTAAACGTCAGCCTCAGTGTCGTCCAGGTTCCAACCAACATGTACAACAAAGGTATGATCAGCATTCCATCACTGTAAGATGACATACACAACAAAAGGATGTTGATATTGCTGATATTTCATATAACAACACTGGAATGTTTCACTGTTTGTGATCATTTGATCATTTTCATTAAATGCAATGCAAATGCAAATCATTGAAGAAGCAAATGAATGCACAAAGTACAAGAAACTCGTGGAGAAGTGCCAGTGTAGGATCTGTAATGCTATTTGTAATGCTGTTATCAGCACTTAAAATTTCACTTGAGATCTATATTGTATTGAGATCTATACACTTGAGATGTATATTGTATATAAAATATTTATTGTACAACCCGGATTCTGGAAATGTTGGGACATTTTTTAAATTTGAATAAAAAGAAAACTAAAAGTCTTTCAAATTGCATGAGCCAATATTTTATTTATAATACAACATTGTAACAAAGGGGAAACAAAGGGCTGAAAAAGCAGGACATTTTGAAAAGATTCAGCTGGGAGAACATCTAGCAACAAATTAATTTAACAGACATGTATCATGATTAGCTATAAAAGGAATGTCTTAAAGAGGCAGAGTCTCTCAGAAGTAAAGATGGACAGAGGCTCTTCAATCTGTAAAATAGTGCGTAAAAAGATTCTGGAATACTTTAAAAACAATGTTGCTCAATGTTAAATTGCAAAGGCTCGTCATCTCATCTACAGTGCATAACATCATCAAAAAATTTAAAGAAACTGGAGAAAAACTGGAGAAACCTCTGTGCCTAAGGGACAAGGCCAAAGACCTTTGTTGGATGCCTCTGGTCTTCGGGCCTCACGCGGTTTCATACTGCATGTGTCAGCAGGGCGGAAGTGGTGCGTATTCACAGCAGGAGCACTAATCTTAAAGCTAACATATGCCCCTAGTTTTATTTATTTAACAGACCTTTGAAGTTTGGGCAAAAACTTGTGTAAGTGATGTGTTTTTGTGCATTTTATGTTTTCATATGTTGAATATTAATCACGAAAAACAACAATTACACGATTTTATGGTAAAATTTGTTACTTTTCATGTTAATCGGGTCAGTTTTGATCAAAAACAATGCACTGTTGCTCTCATTTGTTAATATTGGCACCGAAAAATACACGTTGCTTACGCCCTGCTGACGCATCCAGTGTGAAACCGGCGTCAGACGAAACTCATCACATGATTGTGAACATGGTCCAGAAGCCCCATCGTGTCCTGTGGGCCAATGCTCATTTAAAATGGACTGTTTCAGAGTGGAACATTTTAAAACAGGGTCATCAAACATACAGCCCACAGGCTGAATACAGCCAATCCGGCCTGCAGGATGATTTAAACAATAATATAAAATAATGAATAAAATATACAGTGCCCTCCACTAATATTGACACCCTTGGTAAATCTGAGCAAAGGTGGCTGTGAAAATAAATCTGCATTGTTT
>JAUCMR010000154.1:0-21968 GCA_032357425.1 Enteromius argenteus | reverse complement strand
TTTTCTGTCAATATGGGGTGCTGTGTGTACATTAATGAGGAAAAAAAAATAACTTAAATGATTTTAGCAAATGGCTGTAATATAACAGAGTGAAAAATGTAAGGGGGTCTGAATACTTTCCGCACCCACTGTTTATTACTCTAATAACCTAGCAACTTCCTAAAATTGTGAAAGTGAGTTTTGCAAACCTCATTTATGTGTTATTATTAAAATAATAAAATGCAGTTTTCTCAATTTTATTCTTTTTTTTTTTACCAGTTGCGTAATGCCATGGTGAACAGGCAGACGGGAAGCTTCTCTATGGAAGTGAAGAAGACACTGGATAAAGGGGTAACTCCAACTACACACACACACATAAACAGGTTTAAGCTTTATCAGTAAGCTTATCATTTATTTATTGTGTTCGTGTGTTTGTTTGTGACTGTCTTAGAAGCGTGTGCTTGTTCTTGGCAATGACTACTACTACACAGACATTAAAGGAACTCCCTTCAGGTAAGTTGTTTCTCTTTCTGTCTTTCTATATATACTTATAGTGCAATGTAGAACAACAGGAAGACTGAGACAGAAGGCTGGACTCAAACCCATTGCACTACCCACTGCACAAAACCCAAGTAGAACTATCCACTGCATCACAGCTCCAAAATTTTTTAGCCAGGGTCCAAAATTAACACAAGCACCCAGCACCAAATAAAAATGGACTTTGGCAAGAAAGTAAATGAACCGTTGGTGATCTTGTCATTAACAATTCAAATACTTGAGCAGTAATGGGAAGCTCCTGTCCTGCATGGCCCCTGTCCATGCACATGAAAGAGTCTTATCTTAGTCAGGTGGGTTTGATTTGATTTTGAAAACAAATGTTGCCAGTCTCTGCAGTAGAGCAAGACACAGTAAGGTCATGGGTTTAAAAACAGAATATTCATGATAAAAACATACCTTGAATACAATGTAGGGTGCATTCAAGGAAGTGGAAGCCTGTATAAAATGCCTGTTCTCAGCTACCCAGCTAACAGGGAACTTTCTCATAACTTTGGCTAACGTTCTCTAAAGGTTCTCTCAAAGTTATCAAAAACGTTCTTGATAATGTAGAACGTTTCCTTAATGTTATCTGCAATCTAAAAGCATTAGAATAAAAACATTATTATTGTGTTGTTGGTGGAACGTTTTAAAAACATAACATAACTTAATGGGAATGTTAGGAAAACATTCTTAGAAAAGTATTATAATTGGAACGGAACGCTTTAATAATGTTTTGATTAACATTCTTAGAACATTAATAGAACAAGAGACTAAAACATTCTTAATCATTTTTGAATAACGTTCTTGTAACCAAACAAGAATGCTAATACAACATCTAAAAAGCAGGAAAAGAGAATGCAGGAAGAAGTGGAGGAGAGGTGGTCTTTTTTTTGGCATCTGGGGTGTGCAGAGGAATGTTGTTGAAAATTTTGCTTTCTTTGTGCAATGTAGTGCTTGTGAAGAGAAACCATGGATCTGCAGATGCTTATACCTTGTTTTTGACAGTTAGGGGTTAGTAGGACAGGTGTGGGGTGTTATGCCAAGATTGATGCCAAGAGTATATTTTAGTCCCTCAAACGATCCAGTGGCTAAATAAAGTACCATTCATTGAAAAGAACTGTCTCAAAAGAGCAAATCATTTGCTAAGCAGTTATTGCTAGGTCATGTTTTAAACAAGCATAGTGGTGTAGCATAGCTTTTTGCATCAATACACATTGACTTGTTTCAACTATTTTACTATTTTACACAGTTTTAAAAGTAGTTTCATTTTTCCTCAATAATTCCCAAACCATTTTGCAACAGATATAAATAAATAATATAACAAATATAATGAAAATTAGATTGTAAATTTCTGTACTTAATAAATTGTCTATTATTTATTTCTCTTATTTTCAGCTTAGGAGTGGCCCTGTCCAGAGGTCATGGCAAATATTTCTTCAGAGGAAATATCTCAGTTGAAGAAGGTAACTATAGACTTAAATAAACTGTATTCACAACATTTCACTTAATAGATTATTATAAATGTATGTCTGTGTGTGTTGCCCGCATTTTTCATGATGTGAATATAAGTGAAATCTACTGACTGTAATGTAGTGGCTGTTTGTAATGATTTTTTGCATAATTTCCTTTCCTGTGTAATCATTGCCCACTGTATCAAGCAAATTAAAACCATGGCTGCATTAAACCTTTTCATAGGGTGAAAACCCTAACTTGAGTATCCAGACTATAGGCAACACTAGTCTTGAGTTGCCTTACCCTGGTGCCTATGTGCATAAAACAAGCAGATTTAAGTTATAACACTCAACGTTACCAAGACTGCAAAATATTCCCATTTATGTACATGGCTGTTAAGTCCTGCCCAGGGTGACAGCAAGCCAGACAGCAGTAAAGACAGTGAGACGGTGGAAAACAACTATGGCTGGACCAGAACACAGAGTTCATGCTTAAACATTCAGGACCTTTCAGGCACTGCACAGGCCATGCTACTTGGCATGAGCAGAGAACGGCCTGGGAAGCTCAGCTTACAAGACCAGAGAGGATAAAAACCGGACAAGGGAGACTGCAAGAAACTAAAACACACAATATTCTACAGACTCAATGAAAAGCGAAAACTGCAGAAGCTATATGGATAAATAGTCAGATGAACTGGTAACACAAGAGGGAAAGGGAGCACAATATAAAGGGATCAGAACATGAGGAACTGGTGACAACATTCAGACAAACAAGGACTAAACATAGGGACCTGGCAATTGATAACAAGGGAGCAGGACAAGAGGAGCACATGACAGACAACAACAGAGCCATGTGTTCAGACACAACACAAACAAGGAAACACTGAACAATGACAGGACAGACAAGACATTGTCACTGGTAATCCCTGACAAGTCTGTAACTGGAAAGGTTTGGAAAAAACAGGTGGCATAAGAACTAGTCCTTGTGTTAAAATTTTATGATGTTAAATGCATGTTCAAGATCTTTTGTCCAGATCCAGGTGGTGTTCTTTGTTTGTGTGCATGTAAGGGTGTGTCTAAGAATCTCACACAGAGAACTGTTGAGGGCCACCAGCTCCAAGAAACATACGGCACACTCTTTCCAGAATGCTTGGGATCAGACATAGCCTCAGCCATTCCTTCACTATGGTATCCAGTTCAAGAGGAGCTGGATGCATTAGGGAGAACAGACAGTGTATTGTCTCCTGAGATGCAAATAAGTCTACCTCTGCCAAATCTACTCCATAACCTAAGGGTGGAACCACTATTCCTAGGCCTTAACATCTGCCTCGACAGGATGTGTGCCCTCTGAATGAGGTGCCCAGGAGGTCGACTGCCTTCATGGTGAGCAGTTTTTCCTGAGTCCACAGGAGTATCTGGTGTTGGGCAGACCCCCCTCATGGTTGATGTTAATGACCACTGATGTATTGTCTGCGTGGACAAGCATGTGATGGCCTCTCAAGTCTAGGAGAAAGTGTTTCAGTGCATGAAACAGGCCAACATCTTCAGGCCATGAAAGATGCATGTCTTTTCACTGACCCTGAGCGACCACTCATGATCGCTTTCCAGCCTATAAGGGATGCATCTGTCGTAAGATTTATTTGATAAGAAGCTCCCAGCATGAGGCCTATAATTAACGTTCTTCCACATGACTAAGGGATGAAGGCAATGCTGCATGACCTTGATTGTGTAAAGTGTGTTGCTCTTCAAGGAAGCCTCCTTGGTCCTAAACCATTGCCAGTGTCTCATGTACAGCAGGCCAAAAGGTTTTAGCAGGTATCAAACTCAACAGTCTTTGAAACTGCTTCATAGTGAGTGACTAGCCTATCCTAACTTTATTTATGGCTGCAGCAATTGATTTGATATGAGCAGGATTCAGATATGCCTGCATCATCATTAAATCCCATACCACACCGAGATAAGTGGTCTTCTGTGCTGGAGAAAGCACATTCGTTTGAGCCTTAACACTTTCATATGGGCAAGGATGAAATCTCGATGAACCACTATCTGTTCTGATTGAGCTAATATCAACCAATAGTCAATATAGTTCAATACACAAAATCCCTAGAGTTGCAGAAGAGCCAGAGTAGCATCCATGCATGTAATGAAAGTGAGGGGTCAAAGTGCTAGGCCAAAAGGAAAAACCAGAAATTGGTATGCTTTGTCCCTGATAGCATATAAGCATAGTTATAATCTGTTTAAGCATAGTTATAAACAGTGTGTACTTGAGCTGTTAACTTTTACATTTACATTGATATTTAGTCATTTGGCAGATGCTTTTATCCAAAGCTACTTACAAAGTAGAAGCAAACAGACCAACGAGAGAGCACCAATATACAATTTACATTTAGTCTAGTCTGAACATAGCAAGAATTTTTTTAAATAAATAAATTAGACCAAATAGAATAGAATGCAATACAATACAATAGAATTCTACAGAATAGGTAAGTGCTAGTATGAATTGGTTAGGTGATGGTGAAAAAGATGTGGTAACACTTTACTTGAAGGGGCGTGCATAAGACTGACATGAAATCTTCATAATCATGACATGACATTGGTCATGAATATGAAAGGAGCTTTAATGCATTTGTATGCATATGTATTTTTTAATGCAAAGATGACATTCCTTGAGATGCCTTTATGACAACTTGACATAAACTAATGCATTATAACCTGTCAGTGTCATGACAGCTTGACATTACCAAGACATAAAATAAATTAAACAAATAAATAAAATAATAATATAATATAATAAAATGCATATTCTGTCATACAATAATTTGACAAAATAACACTTAATGACATTTTAATGACAAATTCAGTTTGTACAACTAAAATAAAAGTAGTCAGAAAAATATTCATGACACAATTATAATGGCCATGAAGCTAAGTAATTTCTTAAGTTTGATAATTAATCTGCTATGTCATGTTAATAAAAAAATGTATGACAGGTTATGCTGTCTAAGTAATGACAAGATGTGGATCCAACCATGCCCCCCTGGATCCTGTGGGCTGCAGCAAGCCCTACTTGCATGACATAGACACTGACATGTTATGTTTTCTTGGTTTATGTGAAGTTGTCATCACAAAGGCAGCTCAAACAATGTCATCTTTGCTTTAAAAGTTACATAACTGAACGAATGATACTTAATGACAGTTGTCATAAACATTTTATATTAACAATTAAACAATTAAACCTCCTTCATATTAATGATGCATGTCATGTCATGATTATGAAGATATCATGTCAGTCTTATGCACACCCCTTTAAGTAGTTAGCAAAGATATCTTTAGATGTTTTTTTGTTTTTTGTAATTTTTTTTTTTTTTTTTTGAAAATTACTAAAGATTGAGATAGGCAGGTTGTTCCACCAGTGAGAGTAATTTTGTGCAACTTTGGGATTGCACCACAGGGCGTTCATTTGCAGAACGCAAGCTTCTGGAGGGAATATCTGAACTAGTGAGTTAGATATATTGCTTCAGCACCAGTGGTTGTTAAGCGGCAATTGGCAGCCAGTGCAAACTGATAAAGAGAGGTGTGACATGAGCTATGTTGGGCTCGTTGAAGACCACTCTGGCTTCTGCATTCTGGATCAGTTGTAGAGGCTTGATAGTACATGCAGGAAGACCCACCAAGAGAGCATTACAATAGTCCAGTCTGGAGAGAATAAGAGCTTGGACAAGGAGTTAGGAAGGGTCTTATCTTCCTAATGTTACAGAATATAAGGCAAACCTGCAGGACTGGGCTGTTGCAGCAATATGCACTCTCAGAAATAAAAGTAAAGCTGTCACTGGGGCGTAAAGTGTAGATATTTGAACCTAATAGGTACAAAAGTGTACCTTTTAAAAAGGTACTGCTCCAGTGACAGGTAACTTTGGTAACTTTATTTCTGAGAGTGTGGTAGAAAAAAAGCTACTGTCGGATCATTAGGTTGTAATGAGAAGTAGAGTTGTGTGTCATCAGAATAGATTTTTTTTTTTTACATTTATGTAACTACTAAATAAAAGTTTTATTTAACTAATGACCTAAACCAACCGTGTATCTAAGCTTGTGCCTCTATGTATGCCATTAACAAACAGGATGTCTCATTGAAAGCTGATTGAGATGAGAGAAAATAACTCCCGCAACTACATTTACAAACGACTTCTCACTCCTGTGAATGGTGGGTGGTTGAGACTGTTTGCCAGCCATAAACGTTCTCTATTGCTATGAGAACAAAATTTTGTTGCCTTTTTATAACACAGCACAGCTAAATTATACAATATGATTGTTTTAATTCTCATATCTATGCTTAATTGCTTTATTTATGGAAAGGATTTATGCAGACTACATAATAATGTTTGATATCTTAAGATAATATATAGACCTTTCACTTATCTTTATCTGTTAGGAATCAGTGTTCCTCATCACCGGATGTTGCTATTTAAGGATCTTATCCTGCTGGGCTATATCATGTCATACAGTATGAATCTGAAGCAGCCTTAAGCAACAGCATGAAACAGATGTATCTTCTGTTTCAGGACTACATGATTTGGAGCATCCAGATGTTTTATTAGCGAATGAATGGTACGGTAGTATCTTAAAATGTCTTTAACGTACCTTTTTGAGGAGTGTACAGAATGTGTTTGATGTTTGCATGTGTGACAGATTCGTTAAACTTTTCAGGTCATACTGTAACACAGAGGAACATCCAGAACACAATTTCCTATCTCAGATTGATGCCATCAAGCTGTATTTTAATGGGGAACCCCATCTAAAGTGTAAGTTAAGTGCATATCAATGCTAACATTTGCTTTGGTTTTTTTTTTGTTTTTTTGTTTTTTTTGGGGGGGGGGGTGAGGGAGGGAGGGAGGGAATTATTTTGTTTGTGTCTTGATTGTTTTGGTAGGTGATAAGGATCTGATCCAGGAAGTTCTGTTTGATGCTGTGGTCACAGCGCCGTTGGAAGCATACTGGACCAGTCTTGCTCTCAATAAATCAGAGTAAGAGCAGTACACATTTTCTTAATAAGTTTCTATAGTGCACGTTATCCCAAAAATGTCTTTTTAATCTTTCATCACATATTGCCTGGCAACTTTTCTTTGCAGATAAATATCCAAGCAGCTGCTGTTTTATTTTCAGTAGCCTTTTCTCAGCCTTTTGTAAAATATTGCCAATAAAATGTGGAATGCCTTCTTTACAGCATCCACTTAATTCCCCATTTGTAAAAATATATAAAGAGGTCAGATGTGTTGTGAATATCTTTTCTTGTTGACTTTAACAATATTATTTTAATTCCAGAGTTGTTTCTTATACACTAAAGCACATTTTTCATTATGTGTTTCTGTGGTTCTCTTTGTTCTGGTAGGAACTCTGATAAAGGGGTGGAGATAGCTTACCTTGGCACTCGAACCGGACTATCACGCATCAACCTTTTTGTGATGCCAGACCAACTGACCAATCAGTTAGCAATTTATATCTTCCATGACAGAGTTCTTATTTCAATCTAAATGCAGTAGAGCAATAATACAACAGTATCTATGTGTATTAAATGTTTTGCAAGAGACCATCTTTTTCTTGGCGTAAAAATGTGTGGCCATTTGTTAATTCTATGGGTCTAGCTTCTGGCCTCATCTGCGTCCAGCTATTTTTAGCTGGTTTGTTTTGCTGCTTGATATTGAAAATTGGTGTGTCTTATGTTATTTTTATGTGTTATCTTAATTATGAACACACTGGTTTGTAGTGCAAACACTTTTACCATTTACTGCACATTGATATTCTCCTCGCTATTTACATATAGCATCAAATGAACCAGAAGCCTCACCCATAGGCTTAATTCCGCTTTGAAGAAAAAGGTGGATAAATGCCAGTGTTGGTGGAGTAACAAATGGAAAGCAACAATATTGCTAGCCTGTCTACATTTTTTTTAGTAATGTGAGAGTACCTCTGCTGATTTTTCAATAACAAGCAATTTAAAAAAAAAAAAACAATGGGCCCCCTTTCATATTTTAATGTTGAAAATTCAGATTTATTCTAATGGATCTGTTTAATCCTAAACAGTTCTCTCTTTTATATATAATGTTGGTATAAATTAGAAATGCATGACATTTCATGAACATATATAATTCAGTATAAATACTCTATAAATCTGTCAAAAAATATTAAGTGTAAAAATAATAAATTGATGAGTATGTACACTTTTGCTCTGGGCTGTACAAACTCACTCCTAGCAGGCCTAGCAGAGTTTAGGTACAACTTGAGTCAACACACCTTCATGGAAGTTTATTAATATGCCTAGTAAGAGCTTGATTAGCTGCTTCAGGTTTGTTTAATTTGGTTTGGAGCTAAACTCTGCAGGACCAAGTTTGGACAGCCCTGCTTTAGCTGCATTCAATGTAAATAATTCCAGACAATTACAGCTATTATTAAGTTGAATTTGCTGTATTGTAAACTATTTAATCAGCCAGTTATTTTTTAAATGTTGATTCCTTAAGTAGCTTCAGTGTGGTTAGCTCACTTTTCATAGTAACTGGTAGTTCATCCCTGAAAGAAGGGGAAATTTTGCTGCTTAGGTATCTGACACTGTGGAAAATCTACCCTTGAGTGATCTCTGAAGCTTTTTAACATTGTGTCTGTGGTGGGCTGAGGCTTACAATGAATATTGCGTGGATGACCACTAGCTGGGCACCTCACCTCAGGTATTCTCTAACCCACGTACTTTCTCTTCGACTTCCCTCAAGCTTCCCTACACAGCCGTCTGGCAGCGTTTACACCCAGTTCCATGCACCCCCACATTCACTAACAATAATCAAACATACATTTACACCTACTTGAAAAGGTTTTTTTTTTTTTTTATGGGGTTGTGGGAGGCTGATCATTTTGAACTTGGAATTCTTGTTTGCTGTGATTTACTGAAACTGAGAGCCCAATATACTGTTCTTACGATATACGGCTGTTTCTTCCCCATGAAATAATAGTTTGACAGCACATCAAATGACTCTGGTTAAAGTGTGAATGGCATGGTTCTTTTACTTTGTTTTGTGTGTGTAACGGGTGGCATGAGTTATCCTGAGTTAGAAAGTGTTAATTGAAATTCTAATTTCTATCTGGTAGGTTAAAATCTACCTGACACCAAATTTATAATATTATAAGGGGTGGGCTACACCTAAATGACTCTGTTGTATTTGGTTTGTCTTTGTTTAATTTTTTTTTTATAATGAAAAAAAAAAATCTATTGTTGAGAATATTATTATGATTATTTTAATAAATTATGTAAAACACTTTGAATTACCTCTGAGTATGAAATGTGGTACATAAATAAACTTGCCCTGCCTAGGATGATTTCAACTAAACATAATTTCTACCGAGGAGAGACCTCGGCCCCAGAATATGATGTAAAGGGGGGCCCAAGTTAATATGCACAGCGGACCCAAAAACCATAACAGTGCCCCTGCCCGAAACATCATAACAAATTAAGCCACTGTACCATTATTTAATTGAGTAAACATTTCCTTGGAAGTCTGTGTTTTCATATCTTATCATATCTTTCAGCACATTCTCATGTATTCAAACATGCATTAAAAAAGGAACGCAACAGGTTAAGTAAAATATAATGAATGTAATATAATGTAATATACTGCAATTTAGCTGACTATTACATTTATGTACAATGAGTCTTTTCTGAAATAAATGTGACGGTAAATCTTCATTTACTGACATATTTCTGCAGTTGAAACACTGAGCAATTAAGAGACATGAATCATTTCAATAAGTTTTCTTTCAACACCATCTGATGTTCGTTCATGTTTATTTTTTTTTCTTCTTATAACTAGTAGCAAAAAGGTGTGTCTTGAACCGAGGTGCCACCGTCAACGCCACATTAAAGAGCATCAAATGTACAAATGCAGATAAAGAGGGGTCTGATGCACAACAGTCCCTGGTGAAAGTACTGGAAGCTAAGGATAGGCCGAAGGGAACTGAACCTTGAACTGAAATGTTGTATCTTTTAACATAAGATATGAACATTTTTCAGGTTCTCTAAGATAAGTCCGTCCATAGACAAAATTTGGTGTTTGGTTTTTTAGTGATCTGGGGGATAATATTGAATGGAGATGGCAACAGTGTACTAAAGTATAAAATGAACTGAAGCACCCCATGCTGTTTTGGTTACATGAAGGGTATATCACCAGAAAGGCAAATTGGCATTATGTTAATGTTAGGCTTCAGTGAATTGCTCCTGGAAAGAGTTCTCATAGTGTCAGCATTTAATAAAGCATTGATATGACTGACATAAAACTGAACTTTTCTTTAATTTGTAGCTTGTCTGTGAACGTTTTTAGTAATAATAGTAGTAGTATTGTAACTAGACAAATATATGCCATAGTAGCTTCCCCAACACTGGCTACAAAACTAATTGATGTTTTGAGTAATTTGTGTTACAAGAACACTACAATAAGTGTTACCCAAATGTAAACCTAAATTTAGAATGTCAAA
This sequence comes from Enteromius argenteus, assembly GCA_032357425.1. NCBI lineage: Eukaryota > Metazoa > Chordata > Actinopteri > Cypriniformes > Cyprinidae > Enteromius > Enteromius argenteus. The sequence continues at coordinate 11,490 of JAUCMR010000154.1, read as the reverse complement.
TATTATTAGCTTTATATTAGTTGTATAACAGCTTGTAATAATGAGTATTGTTTGTGGTGTGTGTTGTTAAGAGACTTCCTGACTGGAGAGGATAAGGAGGTGGTGTTCAGTGCTGATCATTTTCCTCTGTGGTACAAACGGGCTGCTGAACAGGTGCCTGGAACCTTTATCTACTCCCTTCCTTTCGGCGCAGGTGATTATACACACACACACACAAAATAGCCGGTTTCATTAGTCATCTATTCTTGCATTGCCCCATGATTGAAACAAGCACAATGCATTGAGTCATTTCTTTGTCTACGCTGGTTGTAAACCTGCTCTGACACAAGCACATGAAATTTACCATGATATGACACAGTCAAAAGATATTTGATGTTTAAAGGAATAGTTCCATAAAACATAAAGATATAAAACGTGACATTATGTTTTCACAATGGACACTTTAAAACCTAATTTTTCTAATGCTTCTAAAGCAGGGAAATATTATACTGTATGTTAACTATCAAAGTGACAAGGTATTTAAAAATACCATTAATGTTCCAGATAACAATTTAGATATTTAGATTAATTTTACATACACGTATGGTACATAATATAGAATTACAGATATTATTGCAATAATATTTAACAATAGTTGGTTGATGTGGTTAATGTTAAATGAAATTGGGAATGTGGGAAATTGAATTGGAACTTGAGATCAGCAGAACACAAAAAAACACAGTTCCACATTAAAACAGAAAGCACTGGCCTGGTCTCCTCTATACGATTTGTTTTAAATGAATTGTATCGCTGTGTTTCAGGCTCTGAGAATAAGAGTGTGGTTTTGGCCAGCAGCTCCATTCATTTATTGGATGAGAGAGAGTCACCCATCGCTGCAGGTACCGCATTCACCCTTTAACCTTATTTTACGTTTTATCCTGTGCTTTTGTTGTTGTTTCTGTGCACTGGATGTGTTTATATATGAGATGGCTTGTGAGATGGAGAACTATAGACATAATCCATGTGAGGAAAAAGAGACACTAGACAAACAGTAGGAATTCATGAAAGGAAATAGAATAACACAGAGAGAAAATTAGAGTGCCTGTTTGAACATAAGCCTGAAGGAGCATTCACTCACTGACACACATACACACACATAGGCTCATGCACAAATGATTCATGTTATAACTGACAGAGAAATGAAATAGGAACAGACAGATTTTTACCCTCTACTGCATATGATTCATTGTTTTGCTGGAGCGGACATACACACAACTACATTCAAGTTCTATACAGTATTTCACTTTGTTTATTTTTAATATTTTAAATTTGATGTATCTTTTACATCTTTCATTTGTATGTTTTAATGCTAAACACTAACGAATATATATTTAACAACATGTTTTAATACAAGCACATATACATATACCACAAATATATGACAAATTGAGCTTTCAGGCTCAATGAGTGTTGGTTGATATGATTTGAAAAGTATAATTATATATATTTTTAAAACAGTGTTCATACACTGCTTCAGATGTGATACTGCTCAGTTTCACAAGTGCACTGCAGCACACACTAATGCAGCTTGACATGCTGATGACAGAATACTCTTGTGTAACCGGGGCATGTGTGTCCTTGATGTCTTTAAAAGGCCAGTTTACACTATTTTTTCCTATAATCGCAACTTGAATGTGATTTGTGCTTGATGAGAGCCATAGAATTATGTTCAAATTAAATTGTTCCAGTGTGTATGAATGTGCCACTTTTCCCTATAGTTTATTTCAAATGCTCTTCTAGCGTGTTTATAATAGTATGAAGATGCAGCGTACTTCCTAAAACACTTTTATCATAAAGACTGCATGATGATCATAAAAAAAACAACAAAAAAAAAACATGAAACAACACAATGTCATTTTAAAATAATTAGAGATTTTTAGCACAGGACATGTAAACTTTACCACTGTACACTATATATTGCTTAGTTGTGTGCTCTGATGTTACATAACATACATAGATCATTTCTGACAGATGAACCCTTCATATGCACGTTTACATAATCTCGTATATTGCATCAGAAGACATGTGCATCACTATTTCCTTCTTGTCATCTCATTTCTCAAGCGCTCAGAAACTCTTAATACACTGTGTCTGCATACAAACTGATTCTGTATATTCACATGGATGTTTATATAATAGAGCACACTCATATAAGGATCGGTCTACATGACCTAATTATGTAGCGATAGATATTGTCCTTTCGTCACAATTTATCATATTTGATCATCTTAAATTATTTAATAGACTGTAAATGAAACCCTACAAAAAGCTATAGTTTGTCAGTATATAAATATTGCTTGTTACCGGCTGTGTGCAAATTCTGTATGATTGTGTAATTTCTGTGTCGTGAGCGGAAGCACAAGCACAGCTTTTTCCCTCTGTTTAACAAGGATACAGGATAGATTAAAACACATATGTTTGATATGTTCACATAAATCTTTGGCCTAACTAAAGCTCAATGGGAATTGATGTTGCTTTATCCATAGAACTGCAGTAGTGGAGTCTCCCCTCAGTTTGTTGTCTTATCTTTTTACTAGAGACTGTACGAGAGAGCAGAGACAGACCACATATAGAAAAATGAATAGGCAAAATTGCATTGCTCAATATGATTTAAGTGTTCACCTGAAGCATGAAAGCTTGTCATACTGCGCACAATTCAATAATTTCTTGGTGGGCATTAATCAGGAAGTACTAAACAGATGTTTGTGCCTCAACTACACAATCATTCTTCTCCCCGTTTTTCATATGATGTTACAAAGATTTGCACAGTACTGAAAAAAAAAATAAATAAATAATGCAAAAATAGCAAAAAATGGATGAGATAGTGTGACAAATAAGTTTGAAATCTGTAGTAGCCCATAAGCTGTGAACTGGCTTCAATTTGGCAGCATTGTGTTGGGCAATTAAAGGGATAATTCACTGCTAGCAAGATGAGCTTTTAATACAACTTGGCTGGTTATGCAGTAGGAAGGCATTGTTGTTGTTTTTCCGTTTATTTGTAAGAGGACTAGAGAAAACAGAGAAAATGGGCTATGGTGTTCCCTTTCAGCAAAAACGTAGGGGGAACCTCAGCACCCATAATGCACTAGGTGCAGGTAACATGGAGAAAGAGTTCACATTGCTAGTTTACATACACTACTAATACAAAACTGGTTGAAAAACTACTGACTGTTTGCTTTGACTGGCAAAGAGCCAACTGCCTTTTTGCCAAAATTATTGGCTATTGTTTTAATCTAGACCATGCATGTACATTTGTTTGACCAGCCTGAACAATACTTTTTTTTCTAGCCTAATTTAAGCTGTAATAATCATATTAATAATATAGTCATATTATAATAGTTTTGGAGTTTTAAAACTTTCCCATTTCAGGTAGGAGCTGTATTTGCATAATTAGAAAATAGTTGCCCTAAGGGCATTACCAATATGGCTGCCAAGTACACTGACTTGCCTTGAAAGTAACTTTGTAGATACACAACAGTATGTGGATCATCTGAAGTGTATCCCTGATGTGTATTTGTGCTTCATGTGCATCATGTGATGCTGATCACTCCAGAGGATTCTTGTCCTCCTCTCTTTCAATGTTTTTGCGTTCTTCTCCTGAACCCGCCTCTTTCGCTTTCTTCTTCAGCTCCCTTTGATACTTGGCATTAATTGCTGCATATGCACATCCGTAGACAGCTGCTGCCAACATCATCAAGAACACAATTCCACAAACCACTCCCGTGATGACCACTGTGGCTATGGCGTGTCTGTAGTTCACGGGCCGGGATCTCTGCTTGGCCTCACACTCAGGGAGTATCGCTTCTCCTGGGGGGTTGAAATCGCTTCCGGATGGTGCTCTGGGGCTCGGATGGAGTTGTCCGCTAAGCGTGCGATGCTTGTTGTCCAGGTAGTGGATGTTGGCGAATAGGTAGCTGTAGCTGGTGATCATACAGGAATGGAAAAGCTCGTAGGGAATGTGCCGGAGGTCCCGCTCCAGCATGACATGAGGCTGGACGCATGTGACACTGTCGACCACTCCACCTAAGAACAAGAGAAAATGACTGAAATGGCCAACAGATGAAGGTCGTCTTCACTATATTGCTTTTTACTTCATTATTCGCTTTTAACACTGAGCAGAGGAACATTTCACACTTGAAATTGATAAGCCCTCTTAGCTGGGGAATGTAAAGTCTGAAATGATAGCTTAAGAATACCCAGGATTAATTATTAATACCCTGGGAAAATTCTGAATAGTGTACTGTAAACCTTAAAAGAAAGATTATGCTCAATTTAGTTTACCCCAGGTTTAGAATGACGCAGTGTTAACAAGTGTAAAAAACATTTATGCAAATCATAGAAACCAGAACTTCTGTGTGGAACTGGTCATGAACTGTCAAAACTGAGCAAAGCGGTGTAGGTTGCTTTAGGAGATTGGTTTGTGTCATAAGATTATATTGGCGGTAGGTGAAAGTCAAGGAAATAAATTAGGTAAGGTAATAAACACTGATTTAGCAGAATCTGTGCATAAACAATATATTAAGAATAAGCATATGGCGCTCTGCTTATTATATATTTTATTGTAATGACCGAAGAGCAAAATGTTTGTATGTCCTTTGCGTGGTGAGTATTTTTCCCTGGCAAGGGGGTTAAAAATGAATGTTCAGCTAAATAAATAAATAAAAGAAAATAAACAGCAGGTCACCCCATGCGTCGGCATTTCAAATAAATTCACAGCAGCAGAGACATGCAAGACTTATACAAAAACATGTTTCATGATCTGCCGACTGGAGGAAAATTCATGGAGGTCTAACAGGTGTGGCCCATATCTAGAGTCTGCTCCCAGTTGCCAGCTGCTTTAAAACTGTTTGTCAGCTGATCAGCCAATTCAGTTGTGAGATACAGGATTAATTCATTTACACCTATGGTGAGCGTGATTTCACCAAGTACAAGATGTTTCTGGAACAACATTCCAATCAACCAATCAGAATTGAGGAATAATTTTTCTGGAAATATCTGTTTTAGGCTTATAATCATGATTAGGTGCTTCTACACCCTTGTTAATCAGCTATCATTTCCCACTGATTTTAGGCATACATTTTGGTTAGGGGTAGGTTTAAGAGTAAGGATTGGGATAAGTTTATATTTTTGGACATTAATGTTGATCCAGGATCATGTCTTACTTGGCAAAATCACAGTGACCCACACATACCTAGAAAAGAATAGCACTGGTAGAGTGCAAGATGGGACACTCGTGCTAAATTTTTTGCTTTTGACAATAATGTATAATAATAGCAATATAAATATACTTAAATAGCAGAATTGGCATAAATATGGAATTTACTTACCTCAATTATTTTGTGAGATAGTTTTATATATATATATATATATATATATATATATAAAGCTATGTATGACTGATTAACTGATTCAAAATTTCAACCTTTTTATTTTTACCTTTGAAGGCAAATGTCTCCAACCATAGTTTGAGTCCTATCAGATGGCAGTCACATCTCCAAGGATTGCCCTTCAGTTTCAGAAATTTAAGATTCCCAAGAGCCTCCAGGTGTATACGGTCCAGCTTAGTTAACCGATTGTAATGGAGTGAGAGATGGGTGAGAAAGTGAAAACTATCAGCAAGAGCTCCAGGCAGACCACCTATGGTGTTAAAGGACAAGTCCAATATGGTTAGATTTCTTATTGAAACCAGAAGCCGTCGATCAACTTCCCGAATAGAGTTATTGGCCAGGCTGAGAACCTTTAAGCTTCTAAGTCCCAGAAGGGCACTAGGGGAAAGTGTTGTGATTGAGTTGTTTGCTAGGTCCAGAATTTGAAGTTGAGGTGTCTCTCGAAAGGACATGGAGCTCAGGCCTCGCAGATGGTTATTCTGAAGATAGAGCTCCAGGGTGTCTTGATGAAGTTTACGTGGAATATCATATAATCCTCGTCCTCGGCAGTCCACCACTTTGGCATGAGTGTCACAAGAGCACTCCTTGGGGCAAGAGGAGACTGTCTGGAATAATAACAGGCTGGATAATGCAAAGACCACACCTGGTGAAGAGATGAAAAAATGGAGTAAATTACCAGTGGAATCTTTTGGCTTACTTATGCTTTTTCCAATGACCATTGGTTCTGAAGAAGGCATAGCAAATTTTGCATTGTTATTTACAAATTCAGGAGTTTGTCTTTGCAAATGTCTCTTTGTGTACAGAGACAAATTCACTGTCTGTCGCGGTCAGTTTAGAGTACTGATCATGTATAGAAGGGGAAAGAGATGCTGCCATGCCTCAGGCTTGCCTGTGTGTCTTTTTCAGACCGAACAGCTAATGACGTATAATTCAGACACATATTTTATACTCACGGGCATTCTCTGTGTGTGACATCATTGACTGCGTTTTGCCTGTAAATGATGGCATTCCCCACAGCATCAACATCAACAGCTTAGTTCTGTACATCTCTAAACAACTTAGCAGAAGTAGCATCAAGAGGACAAAAAAATGCATCTAACAGCTTAAAGAGATAGAGACTGAATTTAGAAAACTGAACAAGTGGTTGAAAAATATGAAATATGCTAACCAGAACTACCAATTCATCTCACTAACTAAACTTGGATCAGGACTAACTGCTATGAGACGGTTTATATAAACAGCATAAGAATGTTTGGATATTAGGGTAAAAATGTTTGCAGTAGCTTTCTGTTCTTAATACATGCTATTTTGCAGAAGGTATAATCCTGGAAATGATTACAGCATCATTTTCAGGGTAAAGCCAGGTTATCAAGTTTATAGTGATTCGCTGTTTTCAAATGCAAAAATGGATTTTGCACTATGGAGGGTGAAATAAAGAGTGTATTTCTGTCATGACAATTCTTGGAGAGATTTGAATGTTAATGGACATGGCAGTGTTAATGTATTTGGTGTTGCTGGAACAGATCTGCTACAGTGCAGAGATTTCCTACAGCCATTACATCCACAGACATGCAAATAAAACAAACATAAAATGACCCATAGCAGATATATACAGTACAGAGGGGGCACAATGCTACAGGAAATGGAGATATGATTGCTGTCTTTTTTAGCCATTATTTTCAGATAGGGACACAGCTAGCGATTTGCATCCTTTTCAAAACATCAGCACCTTGAAATGGAAACTAAGGTGGTTCCAATCAGGAATGTTGATTCCAGCAACACCAAATACATTAACACTGCCATGTCCATTAACATTCAAATCTTAATCTTCCCAGGGAATGTATAGCTCACAGGTGACCACAGGGCCTCAAATGTGTTTTGCTTCTAAAGTAATTGCTGAAACAAGTGTTGCACCAAGTGAAGAACAAGATATCTGATTTATGTGTTTTGGTTTGGCACCTGGAGCTGGAGACATGCAGTGTAGTATGTCATTGTGTAGCTCCTGAATGGTTCACGATGGAGAGTACCTCCATAATCACCATAATGGTGCATGCGCAGAACCTGATGGTTTTACAGTCTTAGATGTCTAGGTTTTTACACCATGGGATGTTCTTCTTAGAAGAAGAACCTGGTTTGCTTTACAGGGCATTCCCTGCACTTTCATCAAGAGTATTTGAAAACAGATCTATCTATATTTAGACTCAGAGTCTATGTTGTGGCTGTAGCAGCTGGTCATCACTTGCCAGAAGGGAAAGGGTAGTTCCCCTTTATTTGCACGGTGGTTTCATTTTAGCCAGCACACTTCCCAGTTTGACTCTGCCTTTTCATAGATCCCACGCACAAATGACACTGGTTTAGCTAGCTACTGAATGGAAATTGCTCCATTGGATGTGATCGGCTGTTTTCAGATTATGTTTTGTTGGGTGGCCACTGACCTATGATTCCAGGGGCCACATATGAGGAGATGCATTTAAATATATATTAAATTGTATTTTATATATATATATATTCCCAGTGTGGGAAAAATATTGTACCCTAGTCGTAAAATCTCACTGCTTGATGAGAGCCAACAAACATTTATTATTATTTTGTCTTTCCTTCATATACAGAAATAACATTTGTGCAGTGTTTGGAGTGAATTTGTTCACTGACCTGAAGGGCTGATAAATTAAAAACACAAATGTCAGACTAATGAGAACAGGGCTGTCCTCCCTCCATATTTTCAACCATATTGAATATTTGTTTGTGTGTGTGTGTCGATGTTTTACCTACAAATTGTATGTTTTCAAGTCTTAAATCAAAAGTAACATTAAAATAAATAAATGAGGCTGCACACTTTTATCAAAATAAAAGTGAAATACATATAGTTCTAATCATATCTTGATTGTTGATCAAAGTTTGTGATTTAGAAAACAAGGTAGTCTGTTGTACTGTGTTTTAGAGTGACAAGCAGCCATGTGAAGCTGATAATGTTCTGTTTTCATAGCAGTTTGATTCATTGTAAATGCTGTTTCTCACAAACTGTCTGTGAAAGCGTTGTGAGTTTAATGTGCATTTTGGAATAAATTGTGTGCTATGTTCACTTTATTTATATCCACATTCGCATAGTTGACAGCTTTTTTGTGGGCAGACATTTAACCAATATTCGGACTAAATAAAAGCTTTTAATTTTAAAAGTTGAATATTTGAAATTGAAGAATTTAGAACAAATATTTTTATAGTTACTTGTAGTGTTAGTTGGTTCTTGTAAAGTGTACAAACACTCTGAAATGTAACTGTTATCTGTTTACAGTATTTCAAATGCCACGTGACCATTAACCGACCAAGTGAACCACGAACATGCACTAAATCAAAATATTAACTTGAAATGTCATAAAGTACATTTTAGAAGACAAATGACAAAATATTTTAGTTTAGCTCACAAACACTTTTGGTGCACTTCAGTACACAGAAACTAAAAAAACACACACACACACACACACACTCTTTAACACACACAGAGTGTCTGAACAGTTTGTCATGCTTGTTTTAGATGTTAAGTAGACCAGTAGCACAAAGATTATCTCTGAGTGTATTTCTGTTGCATGAACTCACCTTCCATGTTTCTAGAGTGTTCCTCCTGTCAGAGTGTCCAGGGTTAGTCCAGCATGTCTGATCAGATTAAAGTTCACAATCCCAGTAATGAGAACTTGTGTTACTGGACGACAGTCATTTTCTTCTTCTGTGCCTCTTTCTATCTCTCTTTCGTTCTCTATAAATGTGCATACATGCAAAAACCTTCATGTTTTGCTCTGTATCATTTTTACATCCACTGCCTCATACATACCCACACACAATAAAAACACACTCTCATTGTGGAGGGCCACTCTCTGACTCTCTCTCTCTCTCTCTCTCACACACACACACACACACAGTGTTCTGTTGAACTGCTCTGACATCACAGAGTGTCTGCAGGCAGAGAACTGGCAGAGTATGCCCTAGCATTTCTCTAGTTTCCCTCACACACACACACACGCACATGCCTGAAGCTCCTTCACCAGCTCACGCGGTGTTGCTCACATGCACACTGCCTTCAGAAAGCACTGACCTCCTTTTCATTTCCAAATGTTAGGCTTTGTGCCCCGTCCTTAAGAAGCTATCACACCCTTCAGTATTTCTGGGTACGTTTCCGTTCAATCACTGTTTAGACTGAAAAACAAACAACCATTTGAAGATGTATATTTACTATGATGTTAATTTAAGTCTGGACTCATTTTTGCTGAGTGCTCTGGGCCTAATAATGTAGTGCCATCATGCTGGGTGCTACGTGGAGTTTTTTATGCTCATCCATCACTCATCACCACATGCCAGTATCCCAAATATTCATAGGCTAACCACCAAATCAACCACGAAAGACCATGCTGGTCCAGCAGATAAACTAGAAGCAAATCCTCACCGGCCAGCATTAATCAGTCTGGACCAGCACAGAACATCACAGCAGAATACAGCTTTTCTCTTATAATAAGGATTTATCATGTGATTTTTGAGAGACTTTATTTTTTCTTTGTTTTCTTCTGTTTTCTTTAAACTTCTGTTTTCTTTTAAATTCTATTATTGTGTGGCTTGTGTCATTTCTTGTCCTGTTGCTGCTGAAAAATATGCTGGTTAGGTAGGTTTTGAAGCTGGAATGCTGGTTTAAACTTAAACAGGTATTTATGCTGGTCTTTTGCTGGTTTATGCTGGCCATACGAATCACTGCAGTTTCCAGTTGAAATGAACACTAGAGGCAGTAAAAATTTTATTCCTTTTCACACAAAAGTATATTTGCAAGTACATTATTGATTAATAAATGCTATTTTTCAAACAATTACTTGCAGAACATTATGTTATGACTTCAAAGGAATTTTATCATCCTTCAAGTTTTGAAACCTGATACTTTTGAATGTTGCCGTCACATATACAGCTTCATATGTATGAGTTTTCTAGCCTTTACTCGGTAGCTCATGTGATACGGCATTGCACTTGGTGATGAAAAGCTCTGGTTCAAACCTAGTGAAACTACGGTTCAAGAAAAACAGCTCAAATCCACACAAGGAAGTTAAAATAGCATAGCTGCATCAGCGAATACATTTTTGCATTACTTTTGCATTTGTTAACATTATCAGGTAAGTTTAGGTTAGGTTTGGTGTAGGGGATAGAGCGTTAATCTTTACCATTAGATATTTTAATTCTGAACGGCTGAAAAACGTACCTAAAGCAGTACCTGTACTAACGTAATAAAAACCTTCCATGATCAAGTATTAAACGTGTGTTTTAGCGCCACTCTCTGGACATTTCACTTTGAAACTGCCGTGAAACGGGCAGTAAGGTACATAATTACAGGGTTGCAGAAATGTATGTAGATGCACATATTTCCAATGAGCCTGGGTGGTTTCTAATGTATCTCAGCCAAGGGTTCCTCAACTTACAGTACTGTAGGATCCAAACATAAATCAGTGATCTTCCACCAATTTGTGCTATGATTTCTGTGGTTTGTATGTTGCCATTCCTTAGCTTTTCAATCAATCAATCACTTTTATTTTTATAGCGCTTTTACAATAGCAAAGCACTGAACATTATCAAATAGGAGAACAGAGTGATGGTAATGTATAATGACGAGATTAAACTATTAATTTATTAAATGTAGAGACAGTCTCTGTAATCAAAATTATGATAATCACAGGTGTCCCCAACTAAGCAAGTCAGAGGCGACAGCGGCAAGGAACCAAAACCCCATCTGTGAGAGAATGGAGAAAAAAAAAACCTTGGGAGAAACCTGACTTAGTTGGGGCCAGTTCTCCTATGGCGAGATGCCCAGCACCTAATTTCCAGTTAAATTTTAAGCGCATGTCAGATTGTGCAAAGGACTTATAGTGTGTGTGTGTGTGTGTGTGTGTGTTTGTGTGCATTTGGTTCTGGTGATCTGTCCACGGAGCTTATCTAGGTGTTCTGGTCTCCGATGAAGATCATCTCTTTAATCTAGATTTAAACTGACAGAGTGTGCCTGCCTCCCGAACAGTATTAGGTAAATTGTTCCAGAGTTTGG
>JAUCMR010000153.1:258489-276015 GCA_032357425.1 Enteromius argenteus | reverse complement strand
CATCATCCAGTCTGTCTGGAATCACATGAAGTAACAGAACAAACTGAGACAGACTCAATCCAGGAGAACTGTGCCAAAGTCTCCAAGATGATGAAAAAAAACATACCTGGAAAGCTACCTGAAAAACTCTGGGCAAGTGTACTTCGGAACAGAAGCTGTTTTACCAAAAGCTCTAATACCAAATATTTATTTGATTTAGTTAATATAAGTTAATTGATAAATCAACTCTATTTATGGCATTATTTTTGAAAGCATCTTTATTTTACAGCATTTTTACACGAGTGTCTAACACTTTGAACAGTACTGTAGCTTTGCAGGTAGAAATAACCCACTTAAAACCATTTTTTGTTGGTGAAAATACTAGTGGCCTAAGACTTTTGCACAGGAATGAACTGTAACCTGTAAGCCTAATAATTTTCATAACTGTATCCATTCTGCTCTGGAACAATAATCTTGCCTGCCATAAAAATCTAATTGCAGTTAAGAGAACGTAAGTACAAGAAAAGCTGAGGCGACACATTGAGTCATCATTTTCTCTTTTTTTCCTCTTTTAGATGTGAGCTTCTTGCCTACTCCAGCTCTGACTTTCCGCACCGTCGGAGGAATCCTGGACTTCTACATGGTGATGGGACCCACTCCAGAAGCTGTGGTTCAGCAGTACACTGAGGTGACCGTTAGATTCTCTCAAGCCACTTGAAGATTTAAGTTTTAAAATGCATTTGAAATATAAAATCATTTTCTCTTGGTTTGTGTGTTTTGTTTGACAGATGATTGGCCGCCCAGTTCTTCCAGCCTATTGGTCTCTTGGGTTCCAGCTTTGTCGTTATGGTTACTCCAACGATGCAGAGATCGCAGATCTTTACAGAGACATGAAAGCTGCTCAAATTCCTTATGTAAGCAATCTCATCATTTAACATTTTTGAGATTTTTGGCATCAAATTGAGAAAATCTTCCATAGAATTTGTATAAGGGTCCGTAAATATCCACTGAGCGGCTTTATAGCAACCACTCACAATATGCTACATCATACTCCCTGCATCTGCAGAACTAAATGTTTCAATTCAAAGCAATGCTAAGTTTTCACTAAATTCAGTGATCATAAAAATTTGACATTTGATCCTTCAAAGGATGTTCAATATGCAGACATTGAATATATGGAGAGGCAGATGGACTTTACGCTGGACAAAGTGAACTTCAAGGGACTGCCTGCTCTGGTGGACGACATGAGGGCTGAAGGGATGCGCTTCATCTTTATTTTGGTGCGAGCAATTGTTTTGAAAATGCTGTAATGTGAACAGAGCTTCCTCATCTAGATTGATGTACAGTTTACTGTTGTATTCTGATTTAAAACATGCAGTGAAATATATTCTGTACCAAAACGGCATGCTTTATTTGTTTGTGTGCTTCAGGACCCAGCTATAGCAGCCAATGAGACTAAAGGCTCCTACCCTGCGTTTGATACCGGGATTGAAAAAGACATTTTCATCAAATGGCCTCCCGAGCTCAGCAATGACATTGTGTGGGGAAAGGTATGATAAACACAAGAAAAACACACAGTTGTAAGAAAAAGTAAGTGAATTAATGGTTTTCTGCACACATTGGCCATGAAATTTGATTTGATTTTCACCAAAGTCACAAAAATCGATTATCAAAAAAGTTGACTTATCACAAACAGTCGTCATCTTTTACATCTTTACTGAACATACCTATTTAGCATACGGTCACAGTTTATTTTAGGTGGTCTTAACTACTATGCGTTTACATAAAAAAAATAAGTACAATGTACTTATTGTGGTCATATTGTTTTGCAGAACACTTCTGCTGCTATTGAGGTATATGTAAAGGTTAGAGACAAGGTTGGGTTAAGGTGTAAGAGATAGGTCAACAGTGTAATTATAAATGTAATTGCAGAAATTCATTACAGATGTAATTGCATATAGCTATTTTTTAAAAATATAAGTGCAATGTAAAAACATATACACAATAACTGCATTTTACCTAATTATTAATTTAAATCTAAGTACATAGTAATTAAGACCACTTGATATAAAGTGGGACCAAACAAACAATGTGATGGTGAAAAAAAGTGAAATACTAGGCTTCAGCTGTCACTAAATGATGTCACAAACTGAATTATATAAACATCCACCTTTTGGAGTCACACCGGACGTCCTACTAATCTGGGTGAGCTGAAGCAGTTCAGTTCTTCAGTTCTGTAAAAATTGATCCAAACTGACTCCTGGACTTTGTGAAGGTCTAATTCACAGCTCCACAAAGCACTTGCTTGAGCTTATTGCTGCCAAAGGTGGTTCAACCTGTTTTTTTTTTTTGTTTTTTTTTTAAATACTGTTTCACCATCGCTTTGTATGTTGAAAGGCATGTTCAGTAACATGAAAGATCATGACCATTTGTGTTTTATCAGCTTTGAAATATTGTGTTTGTTGATTGTGACTTTGATGTCACATTTCATAACCAATTTAAGCAGAAAACCAGGAATCTGAAAACAGTTAACTTACTTCTCCTTGCATCTGTATGTTGATTTTGAGTTCCTTTGATAGTATAATTTTCTCTGTTATGTGGCACAAGTTTGGGGTCCTTCATGTTCTGCTGTACTATAAATTCTGTAGCTTTTAAAACATTGGTTTGCTTGTGTTGTGATTTGCTTGTGTCTGTAATTTTTGCTAATAAAAGTAAAAATAATACATCATTCAGAACTGTAAAGGATCTACTTATAAAAACCTAGGAAACAGAGGATAGTGTTGCTGCCGTCTCGGTTTAGAACAGGAGCGCTTTACAATGATGAACTGAGACTCTTTAGTGCTTCTTTAAAATGAAGTAATTCAAATCGAAAGTAAAAACTTTTTCACTTATCCGCAAAGATGAATTTCTCTCTGAAGACACAAGTCCAACGAGGAGATGGCGAGTTATTTAAATATAAAAATCTTCTAAAATATAAAAATAGGGCAAAGCCTAAAACAGGCCCAATAATAATGTGTAATAATGGAGTCAGAGGCATGCAAATCCAAGTGCAGCATTTATTCAGAGTCAGGCAGGCAGGGTCAAAAACAGCGTCAGGAACAATACAGACAATCCAGAATCATAAACGATATACCAGGCAAAGTCGGGGCAGGCAGCAAACAGACATGGAAAGGAATTGCTCAGAAATGTAACCGGAGGGAATACAAGATTTCGCAATGTGGTGAATGTGAGTGTGACTTAAATAGTCCTCCTGATAGGAACCAGGTGTGTGTGCAATCAGTTCCTAGGCATGGGGTGTTATGGGAAATGGAGTATCTGAGACTGATGGTGATTGTGGGCACTCCAGCTGGAAATCCTGACAAATTGTAGCTATACAATTAAAAATAAAACAAATCTTAATGACATATGCAAAACTTTGTATAGCTGTGTAAATATTCTGATTTTTATATTGTTCTGTTAAAATGTAAAGGATCTGCTGCAACGTCTGATATGTAAATCATTTATTGGCCTTTTTTTTTTTAGTAACCCATGCTGCAAATGCTTTAAAGTTACTTTATTGCATTCCAGATGCTTTTAAAGAACTTTTCACTGTAAATTGCAGGGCAAACCTCAGGTTTACAGCCGTATCCTGCAGGAGCCACTGGTTAAATGCATTGATGTCTTGCATTGAGTGTGTAAATTCATCTAAATGCCACTTCACATGCTGCTTGTGTTGATTTCATTTGCTTGGTAACAGACCAAATGTCTTATTATTCTACTTCACTGATTAAATATAAGCTGTTGTTTCTGTGTGTTGTAGGTGTGGCCTGATTATCCCAATATCACTGTGGACAATTCTTTGGACTGGGATACTCAAGTACAGGTATCTGCTTCTCTCTTGTTCTGGTTTATCATCTTTTTTTATATGTTGCTTTCTTTCTCTTTATATCTCTCTCTTTTCACTTGTTCTGCTATATATCATTAGTACAGTGGGCTATAATTGCAAATGCAGTCGAGAGATATGATCATCGATACTGTCAACCAATTAGAATGCAAAACCCAAACCATTAGCCAATGAACACATACTAGTACTGTGCTATATCACCCACTGCATGTAGTGAATAAACATACACCTTGGGTGCAGTTGTGGCCTAATAGATAGAGACTTGGACCTATAAACAGAAGGTCTTGGATTCGAGTCCCAGGTCCGGCAGGAACTGTATGTGGGGAGGTGTGAATAACCAGCGCCTTCTCCACCTTCAATACCACTGGCTGCCCACTGCTCCGGGTGTGTGTGTGGTTGTTCACTTCTCACTGCTGTGTGTGTGCACTTGGATGGGTTAAACACAGAGCACGAATTCCTTGTATGGGAAACCTTACCTGGCCACATGTCACATCCTTTCCTTTCCTTCCTAACCCAAAGTTTCTTTTGTTTAAACTCTCAGCTATTCAGAGCTTTTGTGGCGTTCCCTGATTTCTTCAAGAGCAGTACAGCAGAGTGGTGGGCACAGCATATTAAAGACTTTTACAACAACGTCCTGAAGTTTGATGGTCTTTGGATCGTGAGTGCTTTGTTTCTTGTCATTTTTCATGCTGGAATGAAAAGTGAAGCAATTTCAGGAACTAGATTAAAAAGTTATTCAAGACAGACTTAGTGAAAACAAGTCAGAGCAGAAAGTAATAAACTAATTGTAAGAGTTTTAAGAGTCTTGACTCATTTGAACATTGCATCAAAGTCTATGGGATTTTTATGATTTTAATAATTTTGTGTTGGATCAATTTGAAAACACAGCAACAAACTTCTGACCCAAGTTTAGCAGCTCTAGCTCTCTAAGAGAAGTTAGTGTTGAGAGTTTTAGTCTCAGAAGGAGGGGAAGTACTTTCAATAGTATTATTTCTCAAGCAAACTTAATTAAAATTGTATGAGATGTTCTTTGAGGACATCTGTGCCATTTTACACCATTGTTGCTTCTAAAACAACACATATGATTCTAACCGTTTTAATTAAATGCCTGTAAAATTCAGGAATGACAGATTCATTTGAATGTTGTTAAAATGTCAACAAGGACATTAATTCAGGAATACTTGACAAAGTCATGGTGGGCTGTCCAAGAACAGGAGGAGACTTAACATGGCCAAACACCATTTTAATGCTTGTTTGAATATCACCACTGTTGTCATATCACCGATGATAACGCTGTAATGATGTTTGCTTTCTGAAGGACATGAATGAGCCGGCCAGTTTCGTGCATGGCACTACTGGAGAGAAATGTCTAGGAGATCCAGCTTTGGAAAACCCTCCATATATGCCTCGTAAGTAGGGTGGGGTATCATTTGGGTTTTTTCTGAAACCAGTGCCAAGTCAATACTATTAAATGTTTCCAGTGCCTAAATGGTGCCTAAAGCGATACTTATAATAATAAATAAATAAATAAAAATTCCCCCAAAAAAGATGGATTTGAATGATAAAACAAAGACAATAAATACTCGACTGCAACAATATATAGTTTATCTGTTATTGAAGTCACCTCTGGTTTTTTTTATAATAACTAAATATATTTATAATCAATGCAATTTTTTACAGTAGCCTATGAAACATATATTCATTCTGTTAGAAAAAGCTACATTAGATCATAAAAGCAAGCATTTGACTGGTGTTGTGCAGTAAAAAGGTTATGATGTTTTGTAATAAGTTGTGCTTTTAAGTCGGAATTTGAAAGCAACATGCGCACTCTTTACTACAAAGATTTGTTGGGTTTGTATCATTACAGCTTCCCGGCTTGAGTTCACATGCGTTTTCTCAGTTGGGAAATTCTTCTTTCGACAAATATTTAAATCCATCATTCAGGCATAGCTCTGAAATCTGCGTTTTGATTCATACTGGTTACTTCGGCACAGGTGCTGTATTTACCAGGTTTTTGTACAAAATCCTACCTTTGGATTCTTCTATTCTTATCTAAGCCTCTTCTGTTTGACTATAAAGGAGGCAGCCCTAACATCTGCACCTGTATTTAGCACTTTCTGTTCAAAATGAACCTGCCCTGTTTGTGTGTGTGAGAGAGAGAGTGTGCGGGTTTATGTGGTTTATGAGGACACAAATGTGTATAATCACATGGGTATGACATAGGTATTACACTATGAAAGTGATTTATGAGGACATTTTCAGTGTCCCCGTAATTCAAAACGCTTAAAAAACATACTAAATGGTGTTTTTTTGAAAATCTAAAAATGTGTGTAGTCTCCTGTAAGGGGTAGGTTTAGGTGTAGGGTCAGTGTAGGACAATACCACATACAGTCTGTACAGTATAAACACCATTACACCTATGGAGAGACCCCATAAATCACAAAAACCAATGTGTGTGTGTGTTACCTTTAGCTCTGGAGTCCATGCACAGAGGCCTGAACCATAAGACTTTATGCATGAACAGCGAGCACATCCTGGCTGATGGCACACGCGTCAAGCATTATGATGTCCACAACTTATATGGCTGGTCTCACACCAAACCGACTTATGAGTGAGTTTCACTACTTCATTCAGTTCTCTGTTGTTCTGGAACGAGTTTTAATTGGTGTGTGTGTTTCAAAGTGCTTTGCTTAGTACCACTGGAAAGAGAGGTGTCGTGATTACCCGTTCAACATATCCGTCCAGTGGTCGCTGGGCAGGACACTGGCTGGGAGACAACTACTCCGCCTGGGACCAGCTTCTCAAGTCCATCATAGGTATGATAGACCTTATTATTTAGTGGTTTTCGAGAAGATAAACATTGCTCACATTTAGTATTCAGTATTGTCAGTAGTATTCACTAAATTCAGTAAATCAGTGCATTTGAATGATGCTGAAAGTTCAGCTTTGATCGCATTTTGATCACAAACCAAACTCCTTCTTTTTCTTCCTATCTTTCAGGCATGATGGAGTTCAGCATATTTGGCATTTCTTACGTAAGTGTCTCTTTTCTCCTGCTGCAGTGATTTAGTTCATTTGTGTGCATCCTAACTAAAGGTTTTTGGTTCTCAGATGGTTATTTGGTTAAGGTTTGTTTAAATGTAAGATTGTGCTTTTTATTATTATTATTATTAAAGTTACAAATATTGCATATGCATTTGAATAGTTGTAAATCCATATTGTTAAAAGCGCTATAGAGTGCACATGAGTACTATGATCGCCACCATTTCTGATGAAATCGTCTGTGTTTATTCTGCGTTGGTGCTGTTTTGAACTTACTGTCTGGATGCATTCACTTACTGATCCACCTGATATGCAGTATAATGCACTGTGGACATTTGTCATTAAGATAACTCAACAGATCAAACTAACTATTAAAATGAGAAGAATATTTTGTTAAATGAATGGAGAATTGAGCTGTCCATGCAGTCGTCATCATCAGAAAAACCCTACACCTCTAGGCCTAACCGAAGTCAATTTCTTCAGATAAAAAGAATGTCAAGATGAAACAGAAATTTGTGCTATTGAAACACACTTTCGTAATTTAGAATATAAAGCTGCATAGATAGTTACTTTAAGACAATGAAATACTCTCACGGGACACACGAGATAGAATTTAGCGCTGAATAAGTTTGACACGTGTGCCCTAACCTCTGAATGTCATTTTCTGGTTGCAAAATAATAACCATTTGGAAATTTTCTGTGTAGGTTATTTTTAGGTTATTAAAAAATAACCACTCTGTAATGTTATATTATAGCTGCAAAAAGAAAGACGCAAAAATAACCTTCCTAGAATGGTAATTTTTGGGGCATGTCCTGATTTTGCCAAGTTCGATATGTCCCGAGGTCAACATACTTTGTTGACCCTGGAACAACATTTTAATGCAAAAATTTAGCCATTACTCTGACTCTGGAGTTTATTTGTTAAAGTTTTGGAGCTGGCTCTTGTGATCCAGTTTTACAGAGATCTATAATTATATTTCTCTCTATGTCTCCTTCTCTCTTCTGACTCTCCTCCTCCAGACCGGAGCTGATATCTGTGGCTTCTTTAACACCGCTCAATACGAGATGTGCCTGCGTTGGATGCAGCTTGGAGCTTTCTATCCCTTCTCCAGAAACCACAACACCATAAACATGCCAGTAACAACACTTTTTATGCACAGATGTTAAGATGTTTGGGGATAATGAAAATTCTGTCATCATTTACTCAAACCTGTATACATTTATTTTTAAAGGAAGATATTTTTATATTTTCTTCAGAAGTGCTGAATGATTGTAATCTGTTGTGTTTTTGTGGCTTTTCCCAGAGGCAGGATCCCGTGGCCTGGGGACCGGAGTTTGCTGCTATCTCTCGTGATGTGCTGAATATTCGCTACACCCTTCTGCCATATTTGTACACACTGATGTACGAAGCTCACGCTCATGGAAACACGGTGGTCAGACCCCTGCTGCATGAGTAAGTGTGCTCCAGGACTCATGTTTTGTAGTTTTCATAGCTGTGTGATATGACTGTGTATCAGCGTGGCTGTAGGCTGAATGCTATAGACAATCACACCAAACTGTTACTAGTTAACTAACTAGCTAGTTACGAGTATGATATTGCATTTATACAACAGTTAAAGGGCACGAGTGTGGAAGTAGATTTAGTGTCGATAAAAACACTCTTTTGTGGCAGAACTACTTCCTTCCTCCACAGATTTAAATCTCAAGTTTTAAATTTGTGACCAGGCCTCTGTTAGTAATTCTAAAAGTCACTTTAGAACTAGTAACAGTTTTTTTAAGGTATCAGTGTTATAAGGTGTCCATATAGATTGTTGTAAAAAAATTCGTTTTTTAAGGACCTTTGTACTTTTTTTGTTGTTAGGGATCTGGATTTGTTGTCAATACCCCTTTGTATATATTTCTTCATTTTCTGTTTATTAGCATTGTTTTCTTCTCTTTCTTTAATTTGCATTAATCCGATGTAGATTTAGTACATTTTTGCTGTTATTGTTAAAATGTATATGATTTCTCACTAAATAAAACATTAAATAATTATGATAATAATAATAATTAATCACATATTTGGGGTCTAAACAACTACATTTTTGCCCCCTCCCTTCTTTAAAGTGCTTCCAGTGCTGATACTAGGAGAATATCACATGACTGGAAAAGGCTCTCAGCCAATCATATTTGAGAACTGGAATGAATTATGCAGAAATAATTTTCTTAAAAAGTGATCATTTAAGTATCTTTAAAATAAGACATCAGTACAGTTTTGTTCAGCATGTCATGTTTTCCCCCATGATCCATGCGGTGTTGATAGGAGCTGTTTCTGTACTGTAGGTTTGTGACAGATGAAAACACATGGAGCATCGACAGACAGTTCCTCTGGGGTCCTGCGCTTCTCATCACAGCTGCTCTGGACCCGGTATACACACTGAACAGCTCTGTGTTCACCCTACGAGCCACAGATCACACTGACACAGATACATTTATTCTATTAACATTTACAGAAGATATAGCAACTATATAGTATACTACTATTATATACATAATATACAGAACATAGTCAATATAAAAATATTATTTCTAATTTTAATGTTAATTTATCTTTTATGTGAAAAAGTAAAGATGTTACAATGTTTGTTTGTTTTACATTGATTTTGTTTTGTGAAGGGTGTTACTGCGGTCAGGGGTTATGTGCCGAATGCCCGCTGGTACGACTACCACACGGTAAGTAATATTTCTACGAGCAAGTATTCAAATCTAGTGAGATCTAGTCAAGACAAGTCACCTTTATTTATGTAGCACTATTAACAGTACAGATTGTGTCAAAGCACTAAACAGTATCAAACAGGAGAATAGAGTGTCAGTAATGTATAATGACAAGATTAAACACTCAGTTTTCAGCTAAAGGCATTTCATTATTGAATTCGGAGACATCATTGTCCAGCTCAGTTCAGTTTAAATAGTATCTGTGCCAGAATGAAGAAAAACACCTTGGTAGAGACCAGGTTCTCCTCTGACCAGACCAAACCAGCTTTTGTGCCACAAACCACAAATTGGGTAGAGGACTCATCTGATTCCCCTGGTCCTGTCCCGATGGGGCATTTTAATTTATAATTTTAGATTTTTTTTAATATTTATGTATTATTCATTATTTCATTTATTCATTTGCTGTAATTGTAATGTATAACTTAATGCATGTAATGTTTCTCTGTCTATTTTTATAATAAACATATATTTATTTGATAATTACAATTTAAATTCATTCAGTATATTTCTGTTGTATGTATTTTTACATTATACTATTTATTATTATATATTTTTTTTATTTTATACATTTTTCATATTTGTTTATTATTATGTTTAAATTAAAATTATAATGTACACATGTATTATATTATTTGGCTATTATTATATTATTATTAATAATATTATTATTATTTGGACTATTATTCCTAAATTCTAACAATAATAGTATTATGTAGTTAGGTATTTTATTTTATTTTATGATACTTTGTCCTCTGTGTTCTCTTATCTGCTTGTGTGTGATTTCTCTCTCAGGGTGAAGTTGTTGGAGTGCGAGGACAGTTCATGGATATGGATACACCGTTATCGAAAATTAACCTGCACGTGAGAGGAGGCCACATCCTGCCCTTCCAGAAACCAGAGAACAACACACACTACAGGTGCATCTTCATTAAGACTTGAGGCTTGAGTTTCTCTACGAGTGCGTAGTTCTCAGAAGGGTTGTCTTTAAAGAGACTGAATCTTTGATCAAACTGTTACAGACGCTGGACAGAGTGAGGTAATGTTGCAAAGAATATTATGAGAAAAAGGTTTTGAACTTGGGTGCAGGCAGACCTACTGTAAAACAAAAATAGGAACCGTTAAAATATCATAAAACAGCTTTCTAATAATTAAATGTAGGTGTTCATGTGATTATTCCTGTGATGCCACAACACTAATTTAATGTTCCTCTTGCAGTCGTCTGAATCCTCTGGGTCTTCTTGTTGCTCTTGATGATGGAGGTTCAGCACATGGATCCTTGTTCTGGGATGACGGAGAGGGAATTGGTAAGTCGTGTATGTCTGTGTCTGGGAATTGTGAGGAATCATTACATTAGCTGTTTATTTCACCAAACGTATTGCCTCTGGCAACATTTCAGCGGTGCTTTCAAACGAAATGTCCTGTGAGTGGAATTAAAAGCACAGGCGGTTTCATCCCAAACAGATGAATATGAATCTGGTAATGTTAGTTGTATTCCGTTGGCTTTTGGTTGTTGTAAAAGGTTAATGCTCGATCGTATTTGAAAATGATGTACCAAAACCCCAGTCCTTAATCTACTTGATGACATTAACACATTTCTTTCTTCATTACATCAGAAAAGCTGTAATGTATAGAGCTGGTCATGTGATGCATATGTCAAAATGCATTAGTTTACAATATTAAGTTCTTGGACTTTTGCAATTAAAATGTAGGCAGGTATTTCCAATCAACCTGTGCTGGATTTATTGCTTTTCACATAATTTCTTGTAAGTTTTTATCCGCATTGCAAACAGTAAAACAGTATTCTGAATATATATTCAAATATTATTTTCTGTATCTTTTTTCAGTCATTGTTTTCATTTTCATGGTTCTTCCCTGTTCTTCTCTTAATCTTCTATTCTTGTTTTTCCTTACAGATACTGTTCAGAACAAGCGTTTCCTCTTGACGACTTTCTCTGCATCTTCGGTACGTTAATATGTTGTGAAGAATGTATGTGTGCAGTTCTTTCAGATGTATTTGGATGATGGTCATTAAATCTAAGAATGTCCATCTCACGGAAAGACAATCAGCTGTGGCCTTTCTCTGTTTAGAAATGTTTCTTCTCTATTTATATACATTTCCCCTCAAAATAATGCATTACTTACAGTCCACTGCTTTCATTTGCAGTAGGATTTTGCTCATACTGTAAATCAGCACGTGTGTAACCGCTGTCCTGTGTGTTCACTTGTGTAGGGTGTTCTGACCAGCGCAGTCCTCACAGATGGTGTGTCCGAGGCCGACAGGCTGACCCTGGGTGTGGTGAAGGTGTGGGGTGTAACGGCGCCCGTCTCTCAGGTTATCATGAAAGTGAATGGAAAGCCAGATGTCAAACTGGAATTCAAGTATAACGCTGAGGTGAGATACTTCAGGCAAACACCATCAAAGAAATTTAATGGAAGCTTGTTTCCAGCACTAAATACAAAAAAGATTCTTTTTTTTTTCCAGAGTTGTGTGATACATAAAGTCAGAATTGTGAGATATAAACTTGCAACTGCAAGAAAAAAAGAGCAAGTAGTCAGATTGGTGATTTTTAATTTATAACTCAAACCTATGAGTTTTTAATATGTAATACTATAATACTCTATAGAAAGGTGTGATTAAAAACAGACAATTTCAACGGTTTATACGGTCAGAAATGCAAAAAAAACCCACATCTCTTCCATCTTTATTTGACCTTATCTCTTCATTTACTAACTGCCTTTTTTCTCATATTTATATATATATATATATATATAATATGTTAGGGCTGGTAAGCAATTCAAATCTAAAATTTTAATTTAAGTAATTACAATTACAAATAATCAAATTAATTGCAAATGAATCAGACGTCAAATTTGGCTGAGAATTTACTCCCAAAAGATCATTTAAAATAATGTAAAAGCATGTTTTGATCATTGAAAATGATTTCTGCATCATGTGTTTGCTGATTGATGCGGTCTGCTCTCTTCCTCAGGTTCAGGAGCTGCAGTTTGATGCCGCCTCACAGTCTCACACCATCGAGAAGCCTTTCACAATCACCTGGAACATAGCTTAAACTTGGACATGGATGTATAGAAACGGGCTTAAACTAATTATTTACTAATTATTACTGAATATTTACCAATGTTCGCCAATTAGCCATCTGTTTAGCTGCAATAAAGTGATTTAAACCCCATTAAGGCTGTGACTGATTAGATATTTTATTTTATTAATGTTTAATTAAATCAGTGAAGAAATGTTTTGTTTGTTCCTGCACACACACACACACACACACACTCACACACACAGATGACATCACTGAGTCAGGTGCATTAAACTATCATTCTGATTCAAATAAATTAAAAACAGAGACTGCTGTCTTGCTATAACTAACGCTGGAACACATATTAGACAAAACATGAAAACACTACAATAACACATGCTGAACATGGGGCCTCATTTATAAAATGTTGCACAGAAACCATCCTAAATTGATCATCTCTCAAATATGTGTATGATAGATTCATAGAACTTACAGAAAACACGGACATCTGTCTTTCAGATGTGAAATATATGAATCACAAATTATTGTGAACTTGTGAGCAAATGAAGGGTTTTAGCTCAACTCATGAGTGGATTCTGCCTTGTAAACGACTCCTAACTGATGTCATTAACGCATGAAATACCACCAATCATAATTTAGAACAGCTTAATAATTCTGTTTCAGCTTTATACAAAGTTTGGTATAAATAACGTGCTTTTGTTGACTGGTAGTCGCCAAATAACTGCAAGCTGCGGATCAGTATAGGTCTCTGCAGCTAATGGGCGTTTTTACACTATGTGACCCGATTGGCTGACGTCATACTGGGGGTAGGGTTAGGGCAGGGGATCATTTTGACTGCGTGCTTGAGAAACACCCAGGAGTTTGAAAACGCCCAGAGATTGAGAAACGCCCACTTTTGCTGGCTGCGGGTGATAACCCTGTGGCGACATCTACCGGAAGCAGAAGAAGCAGACGGAGACAAATTGTAACATTTTTCCAGATAGTTTTTTCCAACTCTACAGTACCAGTTAATTGCAGATTTTTTAAGCCACTGTTTTTTGGGCAGTCGTGGCCTGACGGATAGAGAGTCAGACCTGTAACCCAAAGGTCATGGGTTCGAGTCCGAGGTCCAGCAGGGATTGTAGGTGAGGGAAGTGAATAACCAGCGCTCTCTCCACCTTTAATACCACGACTGAGGTGAGACCCTTGAGCTCCAGAGGTTATAATTTAAGTATATCAATAGTCAAAGAGCAGCAAAATAATTAGCCATACAGTCTGCTTTATCACATGTTATGCTTTAACCTACTGCACTAAAGCAAAACATGTAAAACTAAATGTATACCTTCAATTTGTGGTACACTTTTCTTTTTTGTTGTGAAATCTTTAATGATTTTTATAATATAAACTTAAGAATTAGTCATATTTCAATATGAACATTTTCTGCACTGAAGCAACTTAATTTTCCATAATCTACTGTACGTTTAAATTAAGGAACTTAAATAATACAACAGGCTTTTGAGGAATGTTTATTTGTACATCTCTCAGTCATCATGGTACTTTATTGCATTTTATATATTCCCCTTTACAATAAAAACTATGGAGCATTGATCATAAAACTAAACATGTCTTATTATTAGGATTAAGTGACAACTTATATTACATGCATGCATTTTATGCTGTTATAAAAAATATGACATCAAATTGGGTCAATGAATAAATCATAAATCAATGATCTTCATATATCCCTCTATCATACTACATGAGACATAAAAGCCTAATTAATCACATACATTAAACAAAATATAAAACACATAAAAAAAACACTTTTTAAAAATAGATTTTTGTAACTAAAGGTTCAATAAAATTGTAAGCTAAACTGTACTTAAAAAATGACTGACTATTATTTCATATATCAGACATTAAACTGAATTTATTATTATTAAGTATTTAAAGAATGATGCGACATTATGCTCAAAGGCCAACAAAAGAAAAACTCAATCTCCCATGATGCCGTGCGTTTCCTCCGCTATCTCGCGCCTTTCCATCTTGTTCCTCTCGAGAGCTCAGCGCCGTAGTTGTTGTTGTGGTATGTAATAATGGCGGCAGCAGGAGGCGGATTACCAGCCTCGGCTGTTGTAGCGACCGTAAACACCTCCGCCACGGTTCGCTGCCGTTTTCCAGGTCGGCCATGGACGTCTCGGAGCCTGCTGAAGACGGAGAAACGCTCTCATGTCGGTCGGATGAAGGCTGAAGACAGAGAAGGGCCGAGGCCCGTCGACGTTAGAGCTACGCTGAGAGAGGATCCGTCACTGTCGCGCTTGCTCGGGCTGGCGGAGAAACACCGGCGCCAGCGCGAGGCGGGATTCTGCACGAGCGGGAGCGACGAGGTGAGAGAAATAACGTGACCGTGCTAATGCGCGGTAAGTTAAGTGCATCATCAGCATGTCGCGGAGTTGCTGGTGTCAGTTCCTGCAGAGATGCAGCCACCTGATCATAGCGGCACGGTCGTAAGCTTCACGGATTACAGAGATGGAGTCTGTGTAAAGCGTTTAAAGAGACGCCAGTCGTGTCTCGGGCTCTTGCGGGCTGTCGAGCTCTCGTGGCGGGTGTTTAACTCCGGTTGGCGGTGTTACCGTGGCTACTGGGATTGTTTGCGGCTCGGTGACAGCGTGGTGTCCGCTGATTAGTTTTAAGGGAGTTTGTGTGAAGTTAAAGGCTTTGAGATTTAATGTCAGTGTGGTTTACAGCTCTGTTATTCTTAATCGATAGTAATATTTCTTACATATTTAGTTCAAACGTTTTGGAGGCGTGGCGTGTTATAGAGTTACTGTTTATTCATTCTGTCTGGAATCGACTTTGTATGATTAATATATGCAGCGTTTCTAAAAAAAAAGCCTAGATCCGTCAGCTAGCAGTGTTTACAGACAAGTTAATTGCTTCATGGTAATCTTGTTAATCAGTCACGATGTGTTAAAATGTGTTCAGGTTAATTTTCCTTCAGGAAGACTTTGTTTAGTACATTAAGAACTGATCGTTTGAATTGTATGTACTCAAGTATGTGAGTGATTTTTGTCCGTATTTAATGTTGTTAAATAAGAGATAAAAACCAGACATGAAATAATCATTTAAAATGACATTTTAAAAAGGTTGCGTATGTGTGTTGTATTATATTTGATACATTTGGCTTTTATGGCTCTCATTAGTAAAAAAAAAAAAAAACAGCTTATATTAGAAGAATAAGAGAATTTTTCTTGAATATGTTCTTTACGTGGCAAAAGTTAGTTGGAATTGTGATAGCTTGTAATTCTTGTTACTGTATAAGTAACCACTGAGTTGTCAGTCAGTATCTTAGTTAGGTGATATGTAGACTAAATGCTTATAGTTTTATGATCAAAGTTGTCTTCAAGCTTCACTCGGGCACAATGTAATACAGTGATGATTTAGAGATGTACAAATGACCGTTCCTCAAAAGACCAGGCTGGACATTTGATGCTTGTCAAATTATAAAAAATGTCAGTGGATAATAAAAATGGCTTCAGTCCAATAAATGTTATTAACGAGATAAAAATCAAATTAAAAATACATGTGTACCATAAACTAAAGGTGGACATTTTTAGTATTATAGTAAAAGACCCTTTACTAAAAATGTATGAAATACCAATTAGAGGGCAGAATGCATGTATAACATTTAGTACAACAGATCGTGTCCTTTTCTTGTTAATAAGCACCATCCTTGCTAGATTTTTTTTCTGCATTAAAGAAATTCCCTTAGCTAATACAGTGAAACAAATGCAGTCAAAGCTTGAATGCAGTCTGATTCAAAGCTGAAGCAGCACACCGCTCATGTTCAGATTTGACATCACACCTTGTAGACTGATGCAATCTGAATCTGTGCTTTGAAACACCAAGCTGTCTGCAGTTAGATGACTTTCCAGCATCATCCTTACATGAGGACAGTTGCACTTTACTTTATATGAAATGGGGATATGAGAAACTGTACTTGACTTCAGAAGTCTGAATCATTTTGAACCATGAGATGCTG
Organism: Enteromius argenteus; assembly: GCA_032357425.1. Classification (NCBI taxonomy): domain Eukaryota; kingdom Metazoa; phylum Chordata; class Actinopteri; order Cypriniformes; family Cyprinidae; genus Enteromius; species Enteromius argenteus. The sequence goes on along the minus strand of JAUCMR010000153.1, from coordinate 259,277 downwards.
TTGAGAATTGATGTTTCTAAGTGTGGGCTTTTTTTTCCTGAGGTGTTTGAAAAATATTGATAGATTATATTAGCTTGAAGACTTAAATAATTCGTTTTTAATTAGTGCTGTATTTTGTAAATAACCTACTCTTTACAGTACTGCTACAGTATTTGCTGATGTTATTAATACTTTAAGTTTGCACTTTGGTGCCTCTGTAAAAAAAAAAATTACAATTAAACTAGCTATACTAGCTTTACCTGTTCTTCTTTAATTTTTTACAAACAGTGTTCAGTTTCCATCTTTTGAGGTATAATTTTGTTTTCAGTTTATTATGATGAAGCTGTAACTTTCAGAACTTCATTCTCAGTGCATTTAGTGGTCATTTATGAGCTTTTTACATCTGTTCAGGGAAAAGTTTTAAGGCAGCAATACCTTTATTAGTGTTGAGATTCCTGAGCTGAAAACTCCTTGCATTAGACATGAGTGCTGAGGTTTATTCTTCGCAGTCTCTGTGCACTGGTCATATGCAAATAAAATCTTTGCAAATAAATAAAATGCATTTACTACACGCTATAGAATCATTCATTTAATTAATGCAAAAAAAAAAAACATTTAATGGTCTAATAAGTGGTAAACTTTTCTCATTTGACCTGCCTTTAACAGCTTAATGTTCATAGGTCAATATAATAACTTTTATATCAGAGTTGTTTAAACTTCGTGAATGACTGAATTAGGGCTGCACGATTAACCTTTATCGCATCGATATTGAGGTTTTAACTCCCGCGATTACCTAACCTCAGGAGTCT
>JAUCMR010000153.1:219357-244388 GCA_032357425.1 Enteromius argenteus | reverse complement strand
AGTGTCATTCACACAAACACTAAACACCATCATGATGACACTCATTAAACTCAAATATACAATAAACATTCATTTAATAATTAAAAAAAAAAAACTAATTTGAAACGCAATGCAGGGAATTCTGGGAATGCCTGTTTACTGTTTTTCCCTATAAAATTTACAGGAATTTATCATTATCCATTTAACAGGTTTTTACCATAGTATTTTAACAGTTAAAATCACGATTATTTTTTACAGTGTACCTTAACTATCAATAAGCAGTAATTAGGAGTTAGTGGAGAAAAAAAGAGTTGAGAATGGAAAGTGTCAGTAGAAAAAAAGCATCTGCCTGAAAAATAAAACTTACTGTACTTGCTTTTTGACACATTTTGAAATGCACAGCGAATTGAGCTTGCACAGCCACAGTAGAAGCATTTACGCTCGCATATATTTTGTGCTGTACTCGCTCTGTCCCATACATGCAATTTATTTATCTTTTTACAACATCACAATTAAGCTGTTTAGAGTTCTTTATGGGGCCAGTTGTGCTCGGTACAACAAGCATGACAAAACAGGACCTGAAAAAACAGAAAAGTGAAAGGCTGGACTGTGCGAGACAGGCTGGAAAGCTAATAAAGTAATGTGATGGATGGCCCTTTCTCCCCGAAGGTTTCCACACCATGTAAATTGGCCCAGACAATGCATTATGGATAAGGCGTTTGAGATTATAGCTTGTTAATGTGTTTCCCCCTCCTCTGATCTGGTGGCCCCCTCTGCTCGTGTGCAGGCAGGGACATGGCCACCTCATTGTCGGGGCATGAGGGTCTTTAGGTGCAGATGGGGAGGTACGGGGGGGGTCCTGTGCTGCAATCTGCCAGCCACTACAGCAGCGGTGTGTGTGTGTGTGTGTGTTTGTGTGTGTGCCGAGCTGACAAGCAGTCAGCAGGGGACGGGACTGCAGCCATATGCCTCTGCATCAGCCCTCCCTCCAGAAGAGCCAGAGCTGTCCGTGTAGCCTCGCGTCCTCAGAGACCGCAGGCCATCTGTTTGGGGCTGAGGCTTTCTTACAGCCCACGATGGGTGTGAAGTGGGACTGAGGATGTTCAGGCCACTGTAAAGAGCGGATGGATGGGGTCTTAAAAATAACGGCGGGTCATGTGCGTCTTCGTCTGACTGACAGATTCTCCACCCGTGTCTCAGTCAGTGCTGCGTTCAGAGAGGTGTGTGATGTTAATGAAGGAGCACCGGTGAAAAATGACCTGTCGTGATGTGCAGGGTTGACCAGTGACTTTCCATGACTTTTTTTTTTATTGTTTACTGGATGAGTCATTTTGACCAATTCACTGAAAGGAATCGACTCAATTGTGTTTCACAAGCCACAGCCACACTGCATTACATGAGAAATACAGAGAATTAAATTACTTTAATTTAAAATGTGATATTTATTTAAAATGTAAAAATTATTTATAATAAAAAGAAGACAGTATTTCTGTTTTGTATCAATTTGCTTTGCTAAATCTTTTAATAATAATAATAATAATAATAATATATTAACATATTAAAATGTTTTCAGCAGGTAAATCAAGTTCAAAAACGAACAAACAGACAAGAAACATTGTTGATCACAGTTTCACTCAAAATTTGAAATAATTAAGATTTTTTAAAAAGATGTCTCTTCTGCTCATCAAGGCTGCATTTATTTAATTCAACATACAGTAAATCAGAAGATAATATTGTAAAATAGAATTACAGTAATTATTGTAATTTATTTTCAATCTAAATATTTGACATGTTAATGGAATATTTATTTAAAATTTGAACTGAAGAAAAAATAAATATAAAGGCCTTTCTGTTTTTAACAGATTAGTCTAAATAACTTGCAACTGGCAACCACCTCTGTTTTAGCTGTTTTAACATTTTATAACATTTTTGTTTCCAAAATTTAGCAGTAATGAATTTTTAATGTTAAAAAATGTCTCACAAATACAGTAAAACAATAATATTGTAAAATTAAATTACAGGGTGAAATAAATGTTTCTATAAATATATTTTCTATTTCTATATATATAATATATAATTAAATAAAACGTAAGTGATTGCTGTGATCAAAGCTGAATTTTCAGCATCATTACTCCAGTCTTCATATGATCCTTCAGAGATTATTCTAGTATACTACTCCAGAGGTGCATCTATTAAAACTAACAATTAAAAGTTGTTTTTAGGCTTCTTGGAGTTTCTAAATCATTCATTGTCATAAACTGTTATTAAAATGATGACTATTAGACTGTTCCAGACTCGCCTGACACTTCCAGCTAATGTTCAGACGGTGTTGATTTGATGAAATTGGTGTGCCATATGCTAGCAAAGCCAGACACCTTCATTTGCCCAAACAACCTTACTGCAGGTCTTAACAGCGACATCATTTTGGCTTGTTTATCTAATGCGTCTGTTAATGTAATTTATAGCATTTTCACGCCTCTCCCCGCGCCAGCGCATGCTAAGGAGAAAGGCATAAGATATGCTAATGTCTTTGTCAGCCCAACTTTGCCGCAGTAAAACAAAACATTTGCATTTGATAGAGCATGTAATAAAGTGGGTATTAGCATTTTAAATGCGAACAAATAAAAATATGTGGAAAAAAGCTATTCGGACTGTTGGCAAATTAAATTCAAAGCTACATGACATAATCATATTGTGTAGCTACTTTAAAGAGCTGGGAAAGTTTGGACGTCTTAAGACATCCTTGATTAGAAGTTATTCTTAGACGATTGAAGCTGTAAGTGTGCATGTTATATACACTCTCAGAAATAAAGGTACAAAAGCTTCTACTGGGGCGGTACCTTTTCAAAAGGTACACTTTACCTACTAGGTTCAAATATGTACACTTTAAGTACTAATATGTACCCTTTAAGGTACCAAAATGTCCCTTTCAAAAAGGTACCATCCCAGTGATAGCTTTTGTACCTTTATTTCTGAGAGTGTATGCTTAACAATAGCTATCATTTTAATAGAGAGTGGGCATAGTTTCTGCCAAATGAATTTTCATGTTCATTATCATGAATCAATGATGATTTTCTGGATGATTGTTTTGCAGTAAAATGCATAAAAGTGAATGCTGTAGATAAATTACATCTCAGCTGCAGGTTGTTATAAAATTGACAAATTATTACAAATGGTAAAAATATGATTTTAAAAAATTATTACATGCCATACCCACCAATATGAAAATAATCATAGCATATATATGTAATGATTTTGCTGGTAATTTAGAATGAAAAGGAACTTCAGGAACATCAGGTTTTTTTTTTTTTAATTTGGACTCAAAGTGTAATAATTTAGAGCAGCATTAAACTTGCAATAGTTTTAGACTTTTTATATAAAACAGATGTTTTAAAAAGTGTTTCTAATTTGCACTTCAGTATCAAAAACTGCATTAGAGATTCTACATTACACTACTAATACATTCTACATTAAATTCATTTCTGTTAATCAGGGGCGGGGGACTCTTGCTGGAGCAGTCCACGCAGTGGGTGGAATGCTCCAGTTTGAGCTTACCTACTGTTATGGCAGGAGAGGTAAAACGACCTTCTCTGGTGGGAGCCATCCATGCAGTGGGTGCAAGAGCTCCGACTTTTCGAGGTCTGATGCCGAACAGAGGTATGAGTGAGAAACCCTTGCAGGAGTGGTCCACGTGGTGGCTGCAATACTCCTGTTTTGGGTTGTCCACTGAAATAGCAGCATGCATGAATGACCCTCTGCGGAAGGAGCCATCCACGCGGTGGGTGCAAGAGCTCCTACTTTTGAGGTCCGCTACTAAGACAGAGGATGCGCTGTGAGTGTCCCTTGCAGGAGCAGTCCACACGGTGGGTGCAATGTTCCTGTTTCTGCTGTCCACTGAAACAGAAGCGTGAATGGACGACTGTTCCAAGTGGGAGCCATCCATGCGATGGGTGTAAGGGCTCCTACTCTTGTGGTCCACTTGCTGAGGCAGTGGGTGCGTGAAACATCGAGCCATGCTCGGAGGAAGGGGAAAGCCACTGTGGTGGCGGGTTATCTTGCTGGGTCATCGAGCCATGCTCGGAGGGAGAGGGAAGCCAATGTGGTGGCTGGTTATCTTGCTGGGACAGAGGATGCGGAATAACATCAAGCCTTCTTCTATTGGAATGAAGCTATTAATGCTGGGAATAGCCAAATTATGGGGGGAAGATAGGTCAATGATGAGGCGTTTTTTGCCCGAAAATTTTTGAGTAGCTATCCCAATCAGACTGATGCGAAAAACATCGAAGGGGGGGCTAGAAAAGGGCCGATCATAAAATCTGCTTCCAACTCCTTTTTAATTAGGAGATCTGACACCTGCATGGAAACCGTGCTTTAAGCCTGTTAAGAGATAATCAGAAAAGTTAAGATCAAGGTGATGAAACAATTACATTGCCAAGCGAGAAACATAAAGAGGGGTCGACGGATACTGTTTAGCACGTGGGCTCCTCAGCAAAAATTGCATACGTGGAGCAATCTGCAATAAGGTCTCTGGCACCTGCCTTCATTGAAACTAGAACAGGGTGGAGAACGAGAGGAAGGAGGGCGGAGGCGGTAAGGCTGTTGGAGAAAAGAAGGTATTCTGGGAACATAGCTGGTGGATCTTGGTTGAGAGGGTTCGGGGCAAGGGGGAATGGAGGGGTTTACAAAGGGACAGGTGGTAGAAGAGTGAGAGATGGATCTGCAGACCGTGCAAGTGATATTGCGGCAGCCGGTGAAAACCTGGTTGTGGAGTTCAAGTTCGAGGGCTCCCTAGTATGGGCACTGGTTCCATTAGGAAACACGGGTGGCACATTTAGCTGAAAAGAGTTTCTGGTATGTGTAGAAGTGGGAGCCGCCATAGGACAGCGCAAGCTCAGCGATGATAGAGAGGACATGCTCGGCTACGGGAACAGATGAATGGACTGAAGTAAATGAAGCAGGAGATTGTTGTGGGTGTCTTTGATGTGGCGGTGAGCGAGAGCGGAGATGTCTGTGTGAGAGGGTTGTTGGTTGGCGAGTTGGTTTGCGGCCTCGGATTGGAGCTGCGGGCTCTCATGGAGTTCCTGTTGGCGCGGTAGCTTGTTTGGCAGCTGGAGCGGGCGGAGGAACGGTGTCCTCGGGCTCAGAGTTGCAAGAAGAAAACTCTGAGTCTGATATTTTTTGAGGGATCTTGATGCAGAGAAGGGGAGTTCACTCTATTTAAAGAAAAACCTCTTAGCTCTGATAGGGTAATCAGATAATAGGCTAATTGGGGAACGAGGTGTCAGCCGTGATTAATCATTCGTACATGCTTCTCCCAAAAAATTTTTATAAACATCATTTGTTGAAACATTTGAAATATGCACTGTTGTTTAAAACTTTTTAAAATTATAATAATATTTTTATTCTACAAGGATGCATTCAATTCAACTGTGACAGTAAGGATGCGTTACAAATTAATCTTGAAAAAAGTATGGTTAGTGCAAAATATGCAACTGTTTTCAACATTGATAATAATCACAAATGATTCTTGAGCAGCTAATCTGCATATTTTAGAATGATTTATAAAGGATCATGTGACACTGTTATTAAATCATTGCTCCTTTAGTGTAAACACATGCCTTTTTACTCTGTACCTGGACAAGCATATTTTGTGTGTATGTGAAGAGCAGGATAACTGTGAGATCTCTATTAGCTGTGTGACTGAGTTTTGACAGCTTGTCCGAGAGGCGTCCTGTAGCCATGAAAAGAACGGCTGCTCTTCCATACAGATGGCCGTATTAAACTGCCATTCTCTTCTCCGGCTGTTACTGGCCAAACTTTTGCTGAAGTCACTAACATAGTCAGTATTTGTAGTCCTAGTGAAACAGAAAACAAGATCTGACGGAGACTAAATTCCCCATTTTATGCTTACTTGGCAAGACGTGTTCTGTTTATCCTTGTTGATTCTGACTGTTGTATTGTTTGGTTTAATTGCAGCTATTTTGGATCTGGCTGACGAGCTCAGCTCTTGTAGATGTTGTTTTCATTGCACAATGAATGTGTGTGTGTGTGTGTGTGTTCGGTGGTTCCCCGCCACGGCTCAGGCATGCTGTCCATGCCACCCTCGTCCTATTACTATGGAAATAAGGCTGGCGTGACAGGTGGTCTTACAACCAACACAATTAACTTCCTCCATTAGCTGATGGGCTGCTGAACGCTGCATGAGCACAGACCCCGGGTCTGCGAGGCAGTGACACCCTGTCTGCAGCTGCATATGAGAGGGGTGGAGAGGATCGGGTCCCCCTCAGTATCTCCAAATTACCCTACTTGCTGTGTTTCTCCTTAGAAAAGCCCTCTTTTTCCAACTCTAAATTGCTTTACTGTGTCATTTGTCACACAAGGGCTTTGATGGCTCTTTCAGAAGCTCTACAACACACAGGCGCTGCTCTCTGCTTCTTTAAGATTGCCTTTTCTTTAAAGAATTCAAATTGTCGGTGCTAATTATACCCTTTAATTACATGGATAAGTCCTCATCAAATATTTTGAGTAATATAAAATATGTTAATGGTTCAAATGCATTTCATATATGAAGAAGGGCAGTCAATCACTGCAAATGCATTTGATTTCATAATAAAATAATTTGTCAAGTGATAAAAATTATTGCAATTGATATCAGTCAATATTTCAAGAAGCGCAACATCAAATCTACTAGTTTAATTGTGCAGATAATTGGATAAGTTGTCATTATTTTCGCTTTTAAAAACTTTTGTCTTCCATGAAACAGAAAATGACATTAGATAAAATGTCTAAACTTCTTTTTCAAAAAATTAAAAGTAAAACACAGATGTGGATGGTCTTTTGAAGCCATACGCTTATGAACTGTAAGTTATTCCCTGAATACCTTATTCTCATTTGCAGTTTTAAATGTGCACTTGTTTATTAAAAAAGTATGATACTTGACAAGGCTTTATGCTACTGATGTCAAAGACTATCGGTCAAACCACATGTGACTGAGAAATATATGGTCATATTTCATTTTAGGTCCAAATCTTGCTATTATCAAACCATTTACTTTGACCGTTGTCTCAATGAACTCCTAATTTGCTGCTCATTAATAGTTAATAAGATAGTTTAGGTATTGGGTAGGATTAGGGATGTAGAATATGGTCATGCAGAATATGTGCTAATAACTAACAAATAATTAGCCAATATGTTAATAATAGACATGCTAATAAGCAACTAGTCAATATACATATAAAACTTGACAGCTATTGAAGAAAGGAACATTTTTATTGTAAATTGATGCAAATTACTTCACATAAAGCTAGCATGACTATGTTTAAAAGACATTTATGGACAGTTTTTTCTTGAGCTAGGAAGTAAAGATCACCATTCAGTACCAAAAATTGTGTTGTTGTTTTTTTTAATCTCTGAAATAGATTTAAACAAATAACGTTGATGCTGACAAGAACTGTATCTTTTATCTGGTATTAGTATTTCAGCTGATTTTATTCTAGTGCTGTTATGTGTGTGTGGTAAGTACATGTCAGATTAGAGCAGTCAAGCAGAATGAATCCACTTTTGTTTGGCGTTTGTGGGTAATTAGATAAGTGTTAGTTTAACTTCATGCTGGCCTTCACCTCCCAACTGCACTACCTGAAAAGCTAATAGCCCTTGACTAGTGAGTATTAATGAGGTGTTCCCTGAGAGAGAGAGAAACAGACAAAAACAGCTTGAAATACGCAAGACTGCAGGTGCAGACACACGATATTCATTACATCTGATGACTGCACTGTGAGTAATCAGTCTACACATCTTTGTTCTTACATGGATGGAGATACAAGAGAAAGCAATGGTCATTTCCTTTGACTAATCAACACCCGTACATAGAATTAGAGCTATATAATATAGTCAGCAAAATTCTAAATTATTAGTATGCTATACATATATTCATATATTTCTCTTGAAATATTTTGTGTTCGTTTCTGCCATTGAAAATGTTTGCATTGTTTGCTGCAAATTATAGCAAAAATTTTGTTCAGTTTTATTTTTTATTTTTTTTCACATTTTTCATATATTGAACACAATGAGGAATGATATTGGATTATTTTGATTTATAGGCACCAATAATACACTGTAAAAAAATTATCATGATTTTAACGGTAAAAACTGTGAAAATGTGTAAAGGTTTAATGGTAAATTCCTGTAAAATTTATGGGGAAAAACTGTAAACTGATATTCCCAGAATTCCCTGTATTGCATTTCAAATTTTGTTTGAATTTGATGTTTTTCTTTAAATAACCTATGTTTCCACTTACCTTTTTCTCATCAGTTATGTTTATTAGGGTTGTATGTTAAATGTAATGTTGTTAAATGAATGTTTATTGAATATTTCAGCTCACTGAGTCTCACCATGATGGTGTTTAGTGTTTGTGTGAATGACACTGAGCACCTTCTTTATGTTTAATATTCACATTATATCAGTTAATGAAATTACAGTTTTTAACTGTAAATTTAAATTAAAACCGTAAATCCTGAAATGAATATGTGTATAGCATACTAATAATTTAGTATAGTAACTAATTTTGCTGACTGTTTTATACAGCTCTAATTCTATGTACGGGTGTTGATTAGTCAAAGGAAATGACCATTGCTTTCTCTTCTGTAAATTTTACAGATTTTCTTTAATAGTGTACATAAACATCAATAATAACCTCTATTTTTTTATTATAAAAAATATTGTAATACAAATGTGGAGCACTTTTGAATGATAATCCACAATTCAAAATTTTTTGAATTATTTTGAATAGGCATCAAGCATCATGAAAGAGAGAGATCTAATCCCATGTATGCTAAGAGGTGCATTATAGTCATCACAAAATTCACAATTTTGCTTTATTTTATTTGATTTTTCGTTTGCATCTTTTGGTTTAAGCAAAGTCATCACAAATGTATCATGAATATTGTATATATTGCCCAGCTCCACACAAAACACAATACAATCATAAGCATTTCTGAAATCCATTCAGTGGCGATAAAAGCAAAACTTCTGTCTGATGACTGCTTACATCAAAGAGTCCCATTGGACTATGAATGTCTCATGCATGAGTGTAATAACAAAGGCTTTTCATGGGGAAAGACATGAGAGGGTAAAAGGTGAAGCTTGGCCACCAACGCTCAGAGTTTACTCAAGGCTGACCTTAAGGCCTACAGCTTCAACAGGGAGTCTGAAAAGGTTTACATCACTATAAAATCAGACTGGCCACAAGCATCAGCATTTCTAATCTGTCTCTTTGGAGACTGGAAATGAGTTATGAAGCATCTATGGAAAATTCTCTTGGTCTGCTAGTACAGCCAAACTAGCGTAAATGCCAAAATGACCTGCATTAATAAAAGCCATCTTGGATTGTGACAAACATGATAACTTACCCCCAACTTCTTTAAGAGGAAATATATTTGTATAATAGTGCACTGCAGTGATTTTTGTATGCTGTTCTGATGTTAGCATCACACTAGTTTCCTCAACTGAATGCATTTTTGTTTTGGTTATGAATGTTGAAGATAAAACATAATGTATAATGTACGCTGGCATGCTTTTCACATCATAACACATGGAGTAATCACAAATGTGCAAAAGTTGTACCTTGAGGGGTTCAATATCTTGTCAGTTGGGCAGCACCCTTTTTTCAGCACCAATAGCCTCATGGTTAGTGCTTTGTGGTCCTTCGCTGATCCCATTCCCATCTCTCTCTAGACTCTAACCAATGCTTTCCTGTCCGATAAAGGCATAAAAAGCCCATAGAAATAATGGACCACATATGTCACATATGTAAGTTGCATAGGTTAATATGTAACAATAGCCAACCAAACACTATGTGTCAAAATGATCAATTTTAGTTTTATGCCAAAAATCATTAGGATGTTAAGTAAAGATCACGTTCCTTGAAGATATTTTGTAATTTCCCTTCCCTATATCAAAACTTAATTTTTGTGTTATCAATATGCATTGCTAAGAACTTCATTTGGACCGCTTTAAAGGTGATTTTCTCTATGTTTAGATTTTTTTGCATTCTCAGATTCCAGATTTTCAAATAGTTGTATCTTGGCCAAATATTTTCCTATCTTAACGAATCATACACTGATGGAAACCTTATTCAGCTTTTAGATTGATCCTTATGACTGGTTTTGTGGTCCATTTTGTATTTTTGTACCTAAAACTAAATTAAGCCTATTAGTCCTGTATGAATCTTTTAGTACAGGGGTGTGTGATCCTGCTCCTGGAGGGCCAGTGTCAGGAGCAGGTTTGGACACCCCTGTATTAGGGTAAGAGAAGGTATGGAGACAAGGTATGTCTCTTTGTGGCTGCTGCCTCAGTGACAACTGCTTGTACTCCTAAAAGTACACGTTTTTGTATCCATTAGTTTTCTCTGAGAGTGTAGATCTTCAGTTTCTCCATTTAGGACAAGGCCCTACCTCTTTTGCCTAATTGAAATAAGCAGCAGCCAGGACTCTCCAAGGTTTCGCAAACCGCCACTGTCTCATTTTGGCTCCGGGATCTTGTTGGGCATTGTTGATGGGTGGGAGGTTCACTCTAATGGGAAACAATCCAGGGGCGCATTTAGGCAAGCCCTCATAAAGTTGTGACCCTCCCACTGGTTTTACTGGGTTACCAGGGGGCTGGAGCGGGCCGTCCTAGCTGAATGACAGTAATCCAGGACAGGTCATAAAGCAGCAGAGGTTTGCGGCGTTGGCGAGCCGGAAGAGAATGAGAACAATGATTCGAAGCCTGATGCGCCCTCTCAGGGTACAAGCTTGGGCTCTTTTCAGCTTTATTGTGTAGTGTGTGAGATCCTGGTGCTGGTGGGCAGAAGGAGCAGTGACGCCTCATCAAGCTGGTGTGATTTCTCTTCTGAAGTGGCTGTGACAATGGATAACCACAATAGTGCTTAGCACAGACTTAGAGGAGAGACAATGCGAGACCACCATCAGTTTACTGGGATAAGGTGGCCCGGGACAGCCTAGAAGAGCCTCCTTGTCTTAAACCCGCCTCATTTTAGATGAAAATCCTTTGGATGATATCAATGTGTTTTCTCGTTCTCTGCCCTGCCTCGATCGGGCCGCCAGCACATCTGTATATTCCGTACCTCCCACCTTGCGGCCCAATGGCTAATGTGTAATTAATGAAACAACCGCCCTCATGTCGACTCTCACAATGGTGAGCGGGCGCTCCTTGGGACACGTTTTGGTGAATGAAAAGGCCAGCCCCTCTCTCCTTACATGTAACCCTCCCTGGGCACAAAGCACCCTCCCCTGTATCCAGCTTAGCCGCAAAGCTTACATATTAATCTCTTCTCGCGGTTCCCTGTTTTGACGAAACCCTCACGCAGGCCTTCATTTTCTGGTCATGTGCACCCATTAGAAGGGGGCGAACCAGACACAGAGTGACACACAAAGCAGAATGGAGGCTACCAGGCTGAAACTGAGCTTGAAAAGAGACGAACAATTGTTGGCGCTGAAAGGGACAGTTAAAGTGAGAGTGCTGCGATGGCTCTGTGGCTGCTCCAGGGTTCGGTGTATTCTGAAGCAATGGACTTGTTGGCCATATGGCACATTTTAGCCTCTTGATGTAGAGCGCTGGTATGGCCCTGATATATATTCAAGTGAAATTGAAGAACGAACTGGTGTATCATAGTTTTAAACAAAATTGTTCCAGGGTTTCGAAATTACTCTCCTGGAAATCTTTGAGCTGGCTGTTAAACACTGTTATGTAATAGTTAGGGATCCTCTGGGGCTCCACCTTTTCTGATGTGGAAAGCTTTTCCATTTATTTCTGGGCATATATTGTTTTGTAGGAAGAATAATATTGCCATGTATGTTGACTATACTGTATATGGTGATAATATTATTACTACATACATGCATTCTCTTGATATATAAAAACATAAGTTTATAACATATGTAAATTACCCATAGCAAAATGTATATATTGCATGTCTATAATATGTTTTTACTTAAATAGTTCATCATTATATATGTTTATTTAATATTTTAGCAATATGTGTTTATTTATATTTACAAGTTTGTGAAAACAACAAATATACAAAAATTCTGCATGCTTATATTTGTTTTCTTAATGTTTAAGGTGACTATCTTTTATTTTTTACATATATAATGTCAACATACATTATATTGCCAAAAGTATTGGGACACCCCCTTCTAATGATTTTCTAACTACTTTAATAATTTACATGAGTACAAATTTGAATGTTTAAGCATATAATGATATTTTAGGGAATTGTTTGCTTTTAAATTTTAAAAGCAACAGTTTGGACAGGATGCTTTTCTATTCTAACACGACAATGCCTCTGTCTATAAGGAAAGATTCAAAAATAAATGATTGACTGAGTCAGTGTGGAAGAACTTGACTGGTCTGCAGTCAGAAACCCAGCTGAACTCTCTGATCTCTGCTGTGACTTTACATGCAGACCTTGAGCCAAAAACTTATGACCAAACACCAATGACTTGTACATATGGGTACAGTCATTTCAGACACTTCCAAAACTGTTGGAACAGAGATGGAAATAAAATATTTAAATGCACAAGTTATGTTTCCAACTTTGTTGCCACAGTTTTGGAAGTAAACTGTGTGTGTGTGTGCGTGTAGGTGTGTGTGTACTGTGTATATTTATTATTTATACGAAAAGACATACAGTACAGTTACACGCATTTACATATAATTTAAATTATATATAAATACATTCAATATATTTAAAAAAAAATGTTTTTCTGATTTGTATACATGCATAAGTGTGTATTAATCATTGCCCAGCACTAAAATACTAAATATACATACTATATATATATATATATATATATATATACATGTGTGTGTTTGTGTGTGTGTGCATAAATAAATGTATAATTATTAGAACTAGTTGGTCTGAAAATATATTCATAGCTACAGAAAAACCCATTCATATATGACATATTAACCTAATTTGCAGATTGCAAATTAATGTAAGTAATGATGAGACAGATTAAAGCCATTCAACATCTACAAATAAAAGGGATAGTTTATAATCAAATGAAACTGCAAAAATAATTATTGTCAGCAGACAAGTTTTTTGAACAGTCGTTGGTCAGAGGAATTGACCACTGGTTCAGACAAACAGACATACAAATGTATTTTGCATAGTTGTCTCTACATATTTAAACTAAATCTAAACATTACACCTCTTTACGTAATGATGGATTATCTTATTGTACGTGCTCTACAGCGATATGCAAGCCTGTTTGATGAGACATTAATTGAATAAACATAGTGTTTTAGACAAAACCATGTTGTAAAGAGTTATTTATTTGGTATTTATTGTATCCTTTAACAGTGTGTCTAATCTTTCAAAGATGTTTCTGAGACACTGAATGACAGCTTTAAAAAGTAAACTACGTGTAGCAAAAGTAGTTATTCACACTTCTCAATTTAAAGAGAAACATAAAGGTATGTTTTTGCACTGAAATGTTAATTCCTCAAATTTTTGCCTAATGAATGCAAATGTCCTCTTTGAGGAAAATAACCCTGAAAATATTAATTAGAAACCTCACATTCATTGTGCTGCTTCTTACAAGCTCTTTAATTAGTGAGCTTTTATCGTTTGATCGCAATGATAATTAGTTTTCTCAAATTTCAAGGTTTGTTTTCTTGTAAGATAACAGAATATAGAATCAAGGGATTCAAAGATTCATTGATATCTTTCTTTCAGCAACCCTATGGCATCGTCACAAAAAAAGAACAAAACTTTTTTCCAGTTCTGAAAAACAAGTATATTCATCTGAAAATTTTCTTTTTTAAACCTATATTTGATTTGTCTAAATTGGTTCCCATGAGTAAAAAAGGATAGTTCTACTTCAACTGGCTCATAAAAATGATGTTAAACGGATAGATCACCCAAAAATGAACATTATGTCGTCATTTACTGATCGTTCTAAACCTGTGTGAGTTGCAGAACAAAACAGAACTACATAATGGCACATCATAGGTAGAATATATAGTACATACATAATATTTTTGTTTTATGTGAAACCAAAAGGTTCTTGAGATGTTAAAGGTTCTTTATGGAACCAATTAGACTAAAAAGGTTCTTCTGTTGTTCTGTGGCATCGTGAAGCACCTTTTATTTGAATAAAATCAAAACTAAATGACTTTCAAATCACATGAGCCAATATTTTATTGACAACAGAACATAGAGAACAATGAGAACTTTTACAATTTTAGTCACAAAATGAGCTCATTTCAAGTTTAATACAGGTCTCAGAATAGTTAGGATGGAGGCCATGGTGTATTTTCTCCTCTTCTGGGCATCAAGGTTATGAGTTTCTGAAGTTTTGGTGGAGTAATTTGGTCCCATTCTTGCCTGATATAGGTTTCCAGCCTGCTGACATTTTTTGCACCGATTTTGGGGGGTTTCTGGACCCTTTCTGATTGATGTGATTCTCTACAGCTGTGGACAACTAGCCTACGTGACTTTGAGCTGAACTTCATACAGTCAAACCAAACATTATTTAGACAGCAGATTTTTATATTTTTTACTAGTTGGTGCAGGAAACTATAGCACATTTACGTAAGTGAGGATGGCAAAATAAAATAAACTGAAATATTATACCCAAAAAGTCTTCATACAGTGGAGTAATATTGATAAAACTGATAAAACACTTTGACCTGACCATGTTTTGTCTAAGTGGGTTTTTTTTTTTTCTTTTAATGCTAATGTGACCTTTTTTACACCACAAAGTGAACAAATGAAGCATTTCTTGGTGATTAGTTGACCTAAATTTACTAGTTTTGGTTGATTTTAATGCATTATGTACCTTTCTATCAAAGTAATTTGACATTAAACAGTGTAGCTCTGCATTCTTGTCATATTTTATTATGATTTTCTCAACTATAGCATATAAACTGTGTTGTGGATTTTCTAATAAATAAAGAATAAAATAATAGTGAAGACTGAAAGACTTACTGATTGCACAAATCTTATTGATTATCAATATTGATTGCTACATGTATTAAAAATTCAGTGCAAAAATGGCCCAGAAACGCATCTAGTCTCATTTGTTTGCAGATACTACCTGTGTGGAAATGTCATTATCTAATGCAAAGGAATTGATACATTTTTAAGTGTGTAATTGTATCGTTTTTGGAGCCACTGTAGTATTTGCGTTGATGCATACCTGCCGTTGTTACTGTTTTTGCGACCCGAGCAAACCAGCGGCGTGGAATGCGGCTCTGTGTGTTTTTTAGGGACTGGAGCCATGCGGGGAACAGCACGAGTGCGGCTGTTATAAAGAGCCTTAACAATGAGTGGGACACTCCAGCGCTGCCCATCACGGAGACCGTCCAGCGCCCGGGTTCTGGGCGGGTTGGGCTGTGTTTGAAGGGGGTCCTGCTGTTTGGGTTTCCTTCTCGGAGCAGCAGTGAGTAAATGGGACCCCCCACCGCTCTACATCCCTGTAACGGCCACATCATCCCCTTTCTCCCCTCCCTCCCGTCCCGTCCCACTCCTCCGGACTCTTCCCTCTCCTCTCCCCTGCGCTCACACACTGAGACATTTTTCCACATTGGCCGGATTAGGAACACTTTCACTTAGATCTATGCGGTCGCCCCCACAGACAAAGAAACACTTGGAGACAGGATTAGTAGGATTAAAAAGGATTCACATATGTCCAGTTCAAGCAATTGGTATTCAAAGCTTTACACTTTCAAATGCCACCAAGAGAGAGTAAAGCAGTCCCGAGCTTTTCTTTGCATTGCAGCACCTTTATGAGAAACGATTCCCTTTCAACTTCCTCTATGCTGCGGTGAATTCATGTTTTCACTCTTTTTATCTGGGGATTGTATTGCTGTGGAAAACCAGAGCGACTAGAAGGGGAAAGACTTTTTCTTCTCTGCGTACACCAAACTGGGAACTTCTACCTATTTCACAAAACTGTGGGACAGTTTTCATCTCACATTATATTTACACTCATTTTTATTGCATGGTTACCCTGATTTTAATTTCACTCACTACACAGAAATCTAGATCGTTTTCCATAATTATGAGACAGTATATCATACAAAACTGCATTTTATCTTTTTTTTTTCATGGTTTATTTGTTTGATATTAACAAACCTCTTGACGAATTTTAAACTGTAACTATATATCAGATTCCACTTATTCAGATGTCAATGTGACATAAGAGGTTGCAATAGTAAGTGAACATCATCTGCCAATAAAATAATAATTTATATAATTCAAAGATAAACATATTTCATATTAAACCATATATTCATTATATTTTCTATATGAATAATGCATAACAAATTAGGACAAGTTCAGTCAAAAGATCTCGGAAATAATAATTTCATAGGCATGTTTTCATATAATAATGAAATATATTTATTTTTTAATAATAATCATTATAATCACTTTCATTTTGTCAATGCATGAGCAAAATCTGTTGTCTGCATTTTTCATAATAAATGTACAGCATCTTGCCAGATAATTGACTAAAGGTAAGTTTTAAACAGATACACGTAGAATTCTGCTTTCATTAACGTCAGGTAATGTTTTAATTTTAATAACACATTTTATTCATTCTTTACCTTATCTTTCTGTAACATATTGAAATATAAATATTTCAATTTTAGCTGATTTTTCAATCAATAATTAATAATAATGTTTAAAGATTAAAAATATTTGCATCAATAACATCTTTGTTTTATTAACTAGTAATTTGATTCTGTATATATGTGATGGGCGCCACTTTAGTTGTTCTTTATGCAATGAGAGAAATGCAGTTATAATCAAGACAAGGTAAAGAATGAATAAAAGTTAGTTACTATTCTAAACATTATAATCTGAATAATTACTATGTAACCTGACATTAATGAAAACAGAATTCTGTATGTACGTATCAATTTAAAACGGACCTTCAGTCGTTCTTTAGAGCAATTAAAGGTTCAGTTCAATGAGGCTTATACTGTATTTTTAACAGACTTTTGTGAGTCTTAAAATAGCTCTGCGCTAGACTTCTGTTATTGTGAGTTCGCGTTTACGAGAATGTAAAATGCAAGACATTATCTAACGCTTACGATCTTTAGTTGTAATAATGTTTGTTAATGTTGAATGCTTTAACGAAAGCGATAATACTCCATCAGTATTCTGTGGTGCATACCAACAGACTGCATACCGCGTGTAAATATTATAGCTGCATATCCGTGACAAGAAATGATGCAAGGTGCATTGTGAGCGACCCGGCGTCGTTTCTTAAGCGTGGAGAAGTATTTGCAAACTTTCAGAGGCTCCTGGGCTGAAGTGTCTCCCCGTGGTGTCGTTACAATGAATATGAATAGATGCTCCTTTGGTCAATGGGACAGTCAAAGCACACCGCTCTAGATAATGGGGACGTCATCCTAACAAGACCGTTATGAATAGAGGGGCTCCTTTTGTTTGGCCCCTCTCGAGCAGCACTATAAATACGGAGCCCTGTGATGCGTCGCCACAGAGCAAGAGGTGCGAGATCAAACCAGGAGACACGGCCTCGGTCTGCAGAGAGAGACAGACAGAGGGAGCGAGAGAGAGGGAGTGAGTGAGTGAGAGGCTCCAGTGGGATAAATCAGGTGATCGAGCAGGAGTGACTTGAAATAAAAACAAGACAAGAGCAAGAGACAACCTCCTACCCAAGCGCAGCCATAAAATGAATTCGGACTCCAGCTCCAGCAGAGCTTCCTCTCCAGACATGGATGGGATGTACCACCACCACCTCCATCACCTCCATGCTCAAGACGGCCGCCTGAACTCGGTGTCGTCCACGCAGAGCGAGCTGCTCCAGAAGATGACGGGCGAGCACGGGTCCAAGACGCCCTCCGGCAGCAAGTACAAGCTGAAGAAGCAGGTGACCGAGCAGGAGATCCAGCAGCTGCGCTTGAAGATCAACGGCCGAGAGCGCAAGCGCATGCACGACTTGAACCTGGCGATGGACGGGCTCCGCGAGGTCATGCCGTACGCGCACGGGCCGTCGGTGCGCAAGCTCTCCAAGATCGCCACGCTTCTGCTGGCCAGAAACTACATCCTGATGCTGACGAGCTCGCTGGACGAGATGAAGCGGCTGGTGAGCGAGATCTACGGCGGCCACCACTCTGCGTTTCACTGCGGGACGGCGGGCCACGGCGGCGCGAGCGCGGCGGCGGCGCACCAGGTGCACCCTCTCCTCGGGGGCGCGCTGACCTCGTCGGCCTCCGCGACGCTTTCCAGCACGTTACCGGGACTTACCTCCATCAGGGCGCCGCACTCTTTGATGAAGAGCAGCCCCGCGCCTCCGCTGCAGCTCGGCGGCTCGTTCCAGCACTGGGCGGGCTTGCCGTGCCCCTGCACAATTTGCCAGGTGCCGCCGCCTCCCCACCTGCCCATCACCTCCACGGGACTGACGAGGCTTTCCACAGAGAGCAAGGACGCGATGAAGTGAACAGCGCGCGGACTGGACTTTGCATGATCTGTGTGTCTGTCTGTCTGTTTTTTGTTTGTTTTAGCCCTTACGAGTTCGCAACTTCGTCCTTGTAACAAGGACCTCTTCGATTGCATTTGTAAGGTAACTACTTTACCGTTATGGAGTACGTGCTGCATAACGCGCTGTAAATACACTGTAAATGAGAGTAAATTGTTCTATTTGAGGTGGAGTCTATGTGTTTGAAGCTGCCCTGGAAACGCGAGCACTCACTCCCCTTAGCAAAATTTGCCGTGGTAACCATATTGTCCGCCCAAAAACGCAGAGACTAGCGTTTCTGGTAACACTTTACTTTAATGGTCGCTTTTGAGCATTCTGTAGACAATAACGTAAAGTTGCATCTGCATGTCAACTAACTCTCATTAGAGTATTAGTAGACTGTCTGATTAATAAATGCTAGCTATTTATTGTGATGGTCTCCCAGCAGACAAGTCACTTTGCAAGAACATTTCCATTATTCTAATCCTAACACTCTAATGAGAGTTAGTTAGTTAGAGACATATTAATTACAGTCAACAGAATGCGTTAAAGGCGCCATCGAAATAAAGTCAACCCGAGTTTCTACTGTAAAACAGTAATGTGAGATTCTGACTTCATGACGCTTCATTCATTGCTGCATATTTCTTCTGTAGTTATTACGGCGTTTTGGCGCAAACTGTGGCTATCTTGGTGAATTTGCGTAAGGGTCGACAAGGCCACTTGTTGATCATGTGATGTGGGGGAGTTGCGTGCATGTCTCTTTTCTGCAAAGGGTATAAAAAGACGAATCCCGTGTGTTCCTTGTAACAAGGATTGTGAAATGGCATTTCGGATGAAAACTGTACGGCTGTGGATTTAGTTCGCGCTAGAGTGGTATTATTATATCTTCTTCGATTATTTTATTCATCCATTGTCAGCCTAAGTAATAGCTGAACCTTCAGTCGTGTTATTTCTGTGTCGTATCTTTATTTGAAGTTCTCCGGCATGGCATCTTGTTCAAACAACCTATAAGCATGATCTTTTTTTCCTTGGAAAAAAATTTGTTATTCCAGAGAGATTGCCGTGGTCTTTATTTTTGTACATTCTTGTTGACAAATGAGATATTTATTATTGCCCAGTGTTCCTGGATGAAATTTCAATAAAACATTGCTGTAAAAAAACGAAATATCTCTGTGTTTTGCATATTTTGTAACATGTTGTGCATATTAAATTAACTGTGCCTTTTATTACAGCTGGAATTGAAAAAAGAGAAAATCTCAGTCCGTTCTTACATATCAAAATGGTTACAGAAAATGATGGTAAATGTCAGTTTCGTTTCATATAACTATATGCAATCAAATATTTTACACACTTAAGAAAATGTTCCAAAACATAATACGTGACAGACAGAAGTAGTTTCCTTGGTGGGTCAAAATAAACTCTCTTTACCGATTAATCAACTAGTGAAATAATAAGGGAACCACAAATAAAAAAGGGTAAATGATGTAATCTCCTCAAACGTTTGATTTGTGAATGCTATAAAGCATTGCATTGTGAGCCGATAAAAGCGAACGAAGTAAATCCAGGTTAAAAAGAACGATTTTAAAGATGGAAACAAAGAAAAATGTTTTACGCGGTGCTTTTACACAATATATCATTCTGGGACGGTGGGAGATGTGACAGCAAAATCAAATGAATGATCAAGTCGGATTCATTATTAAACATAGATTACGTAAGTAAGACTAAAACAAAACAGGCTGAACAATCTCACATCAATAAACACAATAAAAGCGACAGTTTAAAATAAAATAGCATTAATAATTGTAATAAACCCGTTCTGTTTTTATGTTTTAATTCTAAAACAGTGCTGCGATGATGTGGTTCATACGTTTGATATCAGAATTGCTCAAGGAATATTCTCTTATTTATTGTGATTTCCTTAAGTGTCAGCGGGAGAAGTAAATGATCAAATTGCACTGGACACATTTGAAACACAAAGGCAGTCCCTTGGGTGCTTTCACAGCCTCAGCACAGATCAGATAGGCAGCAGCTGAATGTATGTTTGTAGAGATTACAAGTTAATTGTTCATAGGGGAATGGGAGAAGAAAACATCAGAGAGGGCTCGCGGATTACAGGACCCTAAATGCAGAAGATTAGATATTCAGGACTCTATTCTTGGGGGATGTAAATGAGGCGAAGGATTAAAAAGCCCTTTGTAACTCGTTGTGGGGCTCAAGTCCCTTTTTAGACAAGTAACAAGAAGAGCCTGGGCGAGAAGGGTGAGCTAGTTTTACACTTTGTTTTTAGGGTGTATGAACACCGGCCAGGACTCGAGCCAGATGGACGGAAAGCAGCGAAGCTCACTTCGGGACAAACGCTTGAAAAACGCCGCGCTGCCAATAGACATTTGCGTAATTGGATTCGTTCTACTGTGCAAAGCTTTATTTTATCCGCTGATTTACAGAATTAGTATTTGTCGTAGGAAACAGGGTTCTGTCGATTTTACAGTGTGCACGTTGTATTAAATCTGCATTTCCAGAAAGAAGTCAGATGTAGGGGGTTCTATGCTAATTATGTTTATTTTTTTTTGCTCAGCACACTTATCATACACTTTATAGATGCTAAAACGTGTGCAAGGAAGAAAGAAAATCATAATGTAATATACAAATAAAATCAAAAAAAGAAGGTGATTTGTCATGTTGAGTGACATCACTGTCAATTCAATTTTGAGATATGAAAAAGGTCAACGGGAATTTAATTTTAAATAACGTGTTTTCCAAAATGCTACCTATTTTTATATTATTCTTAGTAGTGGTAGTAGCAACAGCAGCCTAGTAGTAGCCTAATATTTAATATACTAGTGTACGTCATCGGTGCTTCAGCCGAAGTTGACCAATCAGCCAGTCCAGTTACGCCCCTCGGAACTCGTTAGGTCCTGTCTTGTAAACTTATAATTGATTAAACTTGCCTCATGTAGCTACACCCGATAAGGCTGAAATTATCGAGAAGTTTAAAGTAAATCTGTTCAAATGAAGTGGTTTAAAAAGTAATTTCACCTTTTCTAAAACTGCAAATGATGCTCCACGAGCCACAAAACACTTGCTGTTACAGTGTTTAGTTCTTATGCGTGGTTGCCAGGGTGTTACTCAGTAGCTGCTATGGTGTTTTTTGGTGTTGAAATTAGCCTACCCTCAAATCATGCTATTCTGGTCTCCAGATGTGGCTGTATGAGTAGTTATCGACCATCACATGATTTGAGCCATCATTAATGCATAGTGCAAGCATCACATGATAATATTTTCATGGCAAAGTTTAATACACAGAGCTCTCTACTGTGTTATGGACTGTCTATTCTTGCTTCTAGATTGTTTTGTGTTCCAAGCAGCGCCTAAGCTGCAGGCCAGCAAAATGGAAAGCAGCATGCGGCATACTGTCGCTCGCTTCTGGAGTCAGAATCTGTCATTTGTCAAAGTCTGTGTTTATGTGTTATGTCTTCCAAAAAAGCATCTGCGAAGCAATTCTCACGCGCTCGCTCGAAAGTAAATTAAACGCCTCATGGTATTTTTCGCTCCATGCCTCTCCCTTTGTTTCCTTTAATTACAGTTTGGTGGTTAATAAACTCCTTTCCTGCTGGTGCTTCATTAACCATTCTGATTGTTATGATAACATGTTTGTTTACAGTTTCCTTTTACAAAGTTGAGATAGTTTTCAACAGTTTTCAACTGAACAGGCCTCAGCGGCACACTTAAGTGTACTGCATGACTTGACCTGTTGAAAATCATCTCATGCATTAGCTTAACTTGCTATCCTGGTGTAATTTTTAGTGACGTCAAATGATTAATCGCTTCCAAAATAAAAGTTTGTGTTTACATAATATATGTGTGCTGTGTGTAGCCTGTATGTATGGGAAATATATTTATATATGATATAATAAATATATAAATGTATATACGTGTACATATTATATATACATATATATATATATATATACATATATTGTATGTATGTGCATTTATATATACATAATAAATACACACAGTACACATACATATATTATGTCAACAAAAACTTTAATTTTGTATGGGATTAATCGCAATTAATCGTTTGACAGCACTAGTTTTGTTTTTCTTTATTCTTTATTTTGCTTATTTGCTTTATTTGATTTAAAGTTAACGTAGCGAGCTAAAGCAAGCTAAGAAGGCACCAGATTGCCTGCCGTAAAACTCGGAGGGGTCAAGCGGGGTTGGAAGAGACTCCCATGCTCCCGGGTAATTTCCCTGCGGCCGCTGTCGAAAAGACAGCTACGCTAAGTGGAGCCCTTTCTTTTCACACATGACAAATGGGTAGTCCTCGTCAGTGGACACACCTGTTACTGGAAACACTTGAGATTTTACACTTTCCAGAGTGGCCTTATTACCATCTGAGCGCTCAAAGGTCCCGAACAATGGACGCGGACGCTAACAATGCTCCCGGCCCAGGGCTAAAGAGAGTCCCGTCAAAGCCAGGCTTGTGCCGGGCAACACCGGGGGCTGCAATTGAAAATAAATTTCAGTTGAATAAGGGCATGGGGCACATCGGAGGAACCCGCGAGCTTCGGCTAGAACAAAAGCAGTTGTGGGGATAAGTTATTGACTCCGCTGACAGGATGAATGCAGTTCATTATGCCTGCCAGTTACTCCAGTCCATGTCCTGGGCTGAATTAGGTGGCAGGTGCATGAGCCATTTTGCTCTGCCCCCGGGGAATGCCTAAGGCCTGTCATCAGCTGATTTCATAGACAAATGTTTATCCCATACAGCCAAAACAGAAAGCATATTTCCATCATAAGAGCGTTTTGCAACAGCCATTAGTGTCACCACTCATTTGCATGTTAATTGTGCAGTTAAAGCGGTAATGTCCGCGTTTGCTATTGTTCACGCTATACACGGGTATGATTTAAATGCTGCACCGACCTGCTTTATTAGTTTCGAGAAACTTTTGCTTGCTGCATTAACACTGCCATCGTTCCTCCACGTACCGACCAGCAGAATGTGCTCATTTAAATTGATCATTCATCAGCATTCATCCTGGAAGGACTTCATTGCCGACAAGCAAATTACAAGCTAAACAGACTAAACGGGAAAGCACAAACCCTGGAGCCGAATGACAGAGAAGCAGATCCTTTTTGTGTTAGTCAATCTACAACATCCAAGTCAGCATTTGGCATCCCTTTTTACTCTAAATACGACAACATAAAAGAGCGAGGCTCTCGGTTCTGTGCTCCGTAATGTTCTCCTACTGTGTCTGACAGATGGCGTTCACTAGTTGGCCATAAATGGCTGTCACTGAGTGTTTGTCTGTCTGCCAGTAGCCTATGGATAAGGGACTCCCTGGGAGAATGTTACTGCCCTGATATTGCCCAAAACGAAATGTCCTTGATTGTCAACCGCCAGCGAGCGAGGTCCTCGTGCCACTCGGCCTTCTGGTCAGAGAGAGGGAGGTTTTTGGGAGCAGGTGTGATCAAAGGATGTGTGTTTATTTAAATTGTGCTGCGACACATGCTTGAAAGCTGCCGCGGCTCATGTAGCACGAGGTGGACATGCTCTGTAAGATGTCGGGATACATGGGGTCAGACAGTTCAAGAGGGAGTAGTGATTAATGTGGAAACGGCTTAATGAAGTAGTCCAAGTGAGTGAATAAATGCTTTATCTTGTCCCAGTTTAATGTGCAGGTCAGCCAGTTGTACTGTAGCTTCTTTAAAAATGGTGCAACTTTGAGCAATTGTCCAACTCGAACACCACAGTTCACAGGAGTAAATGTACTGTACTTCCAACCGGTGGCAGATCAGGGAGTGCTCCGTTTGGTGCTGTTAGTTGTGTGGAGGTTACATGCATAATTTTTCCTTGCAGACAATCCATGCATTGACCGATTAGTGATAAAGCTGTATATCTGAAACCAGTTTCTTCTCTACCCATTCTACATATCTTTAAATGTAATACAACCCTCAACCCATTCTATCATCTCCATTGTTTTTGTCATCTGCATTTAACATATGTGTCTGTATCTTTGCCTATATGTCTTTCTCAGTTCCCACTCACATGAGCCGGCTTAAAGCGTTAGTTCACCCAAAAATGAAAATTAAGCTGTGTTTTACTCACCTTCAAAGCATCCTAGGTGTATTTGACTTTCTTCTTTCAGATGAATCTAATCAGAGTTATATTAAAAATTGTCCTGGCTCCTCTAGCTCTATTATTGCAGTGGGTGGGGTGGTTCCCTTTAACAGTCTAAAACACATTAAATAAAGTGTGCGCAAATGTAATAAAACATGCCTCACATGGCTCT
Source organism: Enteromius argenteus (assembly GCA_032357425.1). Taxonomy (NCBI): domain Eukaryota; kingdom Metazoa; phylum Chordata; class Actinopteri; order Cypriniformes; family Cyprinidae; genus Enteromius; species Enteromius argenteus. The sequence goes on along the minus strand of JAUCMR010000153.1, from coordinate 219,615 downwards.
GGAGGGTAAATAAAGGCCTCATGTAGCGAATCCATGCATTTTTGTAAGATAAATATCCATATTTCAAATTTAACAAACACTTTTTCTCACTTCTTCCGAAGTAACTGGAAGATGTTCAGGAAGATGAGGTAAGGCATATGTGTCTGGGAAGTCTCTGGGAGACTAATCATGCATTTATGTATCTTATGTAATCCATCATCCACTGGGACTGCTTCAGGTTTCCTCAGTCAGCGGAAATGAGAAAAAGTGTTTATTACA
>JAUCMR010000153.1:194873-210923 GCA_032357425.1 Enteromius argenteus | reverse complement strand
ATCAGCTGTTTGGACTCTCATTCTGACGGCACCCATTCACATCCATTGCTGAGACACTGATGCAGAGACACATTTCTTCAAATCTGATGAAGAATCAAACTCATCCATTCAATCTTGGTGAATCAATTTTCAGCTAATATTTTTTTTGCGTGTGTGATCTCTGACTAAAGTTCTTCCAAGACCAAATTATTTTATGCATTAACTCGATTTTATCTTTTACTGAGAAATTGCATTAGAAGTAACTCTTTACAGAGGGAAGCAAATATAATTGTCATGAAAAGATCACGATGCAAAACACATAAAAGTTAGATTCATGTTTTTTATGCACAATACAATTTCCTTATAATTTCTTACAGTTTTGGGGTGGAACGTGACCCGGATATGTTTTACCTGCATGCATTCAGTATATATACACACTCACACTACTTCAGTCCTATTAATAATGAATGTGTAGCTTCTATATGGTTGTAGTAGTGTGGGCTGCTAATCTGCAGTGTTATAATGAAAATAAAATATTGTTAATGTGAGAAACACATGGATAATTTGGTTCTACAAGTAGAAACTTTTTTCTCTCTGTCTCTGCCCACGCGGTTGGCATGTGCATGAAGACCGGACCGCCGGCCATCTGTGCGCGTGTGGACGGCCGAGCCTGACGGGGGCTGGATGCTTTATTTAGGAAATCAACACACCAACTACTGAGCTGAGCTCACAGCTGGGAAACTATCCTATCTACCCCAATCATTTCCCCAACGGCAGGCCTTGCTGGCAGTTACAGCAAATACTTGCACAAACGCAAACAGACGGGGACACATCTGTTTAAGTAGCAATATCTATAAACAATATCTTTTCGTATGGAAATTATGTGTCACGCAGGTTTGTTTTTCAAACCATTTAAACTGCTCTAATTAAATAAATTGAGATGTTGTACAACTGATAATGGAATCTGTGTCAATAAAAGCTGACAACTGAAATGTCTTGCTTGAATATTAAAAGAGAAAACTTTTTTGAGTGCAGTGAGTACAGCTAAAGTGGGGCAGTTATGCTTGAGCTCTATTAAAAAACATTCTACGCATTTCTTTATGGTTAAAAGGTTTCCTTAAATTCTATATCTTTTTTTGTTTGTTTGCTTATTATTTTGGGAAGTAAACAGTTTGTATGAAATTGTATGAATAATAAAATAGAAATGAAATCATTTGTGTAGGAAATATTTTAAAACAATTGCATTATTTTATAAAAGCTGCAATATTAATGTACAAAGGCTTCAGAGCAATTCTTTTTAACTGAACAATTTATTTTTTACATTTATGCATAATTATTATGAAATTGTGTATGAGGACTGAAAACAGATTTTAATAATGCATTAGTAAATGCTGAAATTAGCATGAACTAAGATTAATAAGTGCTGTAGAGGTATTGTTCAGTCTTAGTTTAACTAATGTTGTTAACTAATGAACCTTATTTTAAAGTGTTACCGTCATAATATTTTATGATATGAGATGTATCAGTCAAAATAGAAATGAATCTGACATAATTGTGTATTGAGTCATTTGTTCCTTTGAAATAGAATCTTTTGTAACATTATTGTCTTTATAATTAAATGTGTCCTTACTGAATAAAAAAAACAAATAAAAAAATGTAAACAGTAATGTATACTGTAACTATAAGCGGTTTGTTATTAATTTACTGCATATATATATATATATATATATGTGATCCTGGAGCACAAAAGCAGTCATAAGTAACACGAGTATATTTGTAGCAATAGCCAACAATACAAGTCAAAATTATCCATGTTTCTTTTGTGCCAAAAATCATTAGGATCTTAATTAAATATCATGTTCCATGAAGATATTTTTTTAAATTTCTTACCGTAAATATATCAAAACCTAATTTTTGATTGATTAGTAATATGCAAGACTAACTTCATTTGGACAACTTTAAAGGTGATTTTCTTAATATTTGGATGTTTTTGCACCCTCAGGTTCCAGATATTCAAATAGTTGCATCTCAGCCAAGTATTGTCCTCCCCAGACAAATGATTTAAAAAAATTGACCCCTCTGACTGGATTTGTAGTCCATGGTCACCTAAACAATCACAGATGAGCACTGGCTTTCTCATCCAATCAGAATTCAGAGCGAGTGCTATCTGTTTTTAATCCATATTTTGTATCACGATCAGAAAATTCAACATGTGAATATGATGAAAACAAATGACAGCAAACACCAGTCCTGCAGAATACAGATGCCTCAGAAGAGCTGTGCGGCTGCTGATGATGATAAATGACGGGCACAGCCTTCATGGGACGCTCTCTCTGGGTCCGGCCCATTGTGTGGGGCTCAGCGGCATCAAAGCGCGGCACACACAGGCCCCGGCCGCGGGCTCCTGGCGCCAGGGCTGCCTGGACACAGAGCTCTCCCAGCACCCGCTTGAAGGGTGTGAAATCGGCATGATTAATAATTACAATTATTTGCAAATGTGCCAGCTGCTCTCGCGCGGCGGATACCTTTGATTTATGATGCTGTAAACGCCTGCAGCTATTGTGCTGTCCAGTGATGGGGGACATTTATGGCAAACCCGCCGTTACAAAATATGATTTTATCTGCTTTCAGGGCTTTACCCTGTTCACATCCTCACACACACACACACACATGCTTACCTTTTCCAGAGAGGCTTTCTCTCCAAACAAAAGCATGTGGTCGCTGCGGACCGGAGCAGCAATGCTATTGTGTGTGCTGTTGCTCAGAGGGACACTTGATGGCGTTTGATGCAGGCAGCTTCATGTGGCTTCAAATGAATATGTATCAACACCCAGTGACAATGCATTGAGCTACTGTATAATTCATAAGTGGAAATTTCATTTAAGACTAAGTAGGTTTGGAGTGAGAGAGAGAGAGAGAGAACTTTTCAGGGATTTAAAAATATTAATAAACAAGATGTTAAATTAAATGTTTTTTTAACCTAAATAAAACTGGCAAACAAAAATGGTAACAGAAACATTTGTTAATCTTCAAAGACAGCTTCTAATGAAATTCTGTCCAACTAACAAACTTCAGTGAGTTATAAGAACCTAATTTATAGCATAATCACAATGTTTTAAGTTGATTACTCAAAAGAAATAAAGCTGTTCTAATTTCATCATAACTGAGTGGCAACCAATTAAACATATGTATTAATGACCGCAATATCACATGCTAAATGCTTATTGTCAAATACTAACAAGTCTTTACTAAAAACGTATACAATAACAACACGTCAATTCAATATCAGTTCTCCTTTTTCACTTCTATGCATGGCATGCTAGAAATAGATTTTTTTGAAGCTAAAAAGAACATTGAATCAATGTTGAACTTAAAATAAAAAAAAATGAAAAGAATGGAACAAATGAAAGAAATTTTCAAATTACACAAAATATTAAGTTGATGTAATGCTCACCATTATTATGTAAACAGAAAATAAAATAAAATCTGAAGAATGTTTGCAACTTAAAAGGTTTTTAATTTGCAACCACAAGTCGTGACAATAATAAGTGGCCTGAATTTCTTTTTAATTTCTTTTTTTTATTTTTCATTGTAACATTTTTAAATGTTCAGAAATGAAAAAAAAAATAGTTTACTTCGTTAATGCCATAACTATTCGAGGCCAAATGCTCAAAAAAGGCATACTTTGATAATTATATAATATGCTCCAAATAGCACACACTCTCAGAAATAAAGGAACAAAAGCTGTCACAGGGATGGTACCTTTTCAAAAGAGACATGTTTGTATCTAAAGGGTCCATTTTGGTACCTTAAAGGTACATATTAGTACTTAACGTGTACATATTTGAACATAATATGTACAAAAATTGACATTTTGAAAAGGTACCATCCCAGTGACAGCTTTCGTACCTTTATTTCTGAGAGTGTGGCTCAAACATGTGTCCATACGTTTGCATATTATCATGGGCTGTAAGACTGTATTATACAACATCAAAAAATGACACGCTTCAGCTTCAAACACTGTGACGTAAAGAAGAGACATTTAAGCTGTTGTAACTGGACTCTTCTCATGAAAGCCTATAATAGTCTGAGTGTTTGGCACGGCACCCATAGAGAGACACTGATGATGTGTCTATCAGCAGATTAACACACTCATTAATCACTATAAGAGCCATATCCCATCATTTGCACACAAAGTGAAGCTGACAGCAAGTGCCCGTAAACCTGTCCAAAGTCCTAATCTGATTACTGTCCGACCAGCATCTGTGCTGTAACGGGGGGTTTGTCTTTTGACAGAATGAAGAAGACAGACTGTTCATGCGGAAAATACACACCTAAATCAGTATTTAGAAAGTTGTCACTCAGTGTGGCTTTTGATGACAGTATTTGGTGGCATATAATAATATTTGATCAATTTATCAGGCAGCCATTTGGATGCGGCTCATTCTTTAATGAATGTGAGAAACAGCCATGTTTTATGTAGATATTATACCTTTTTGATGCCTCTTCCATTACTTCTTAATGTAATGTGCTTCCTTTTTTACTCTTGTATTTATTTTATCGACAAGTCTATTTATTTGTTATTGGCACTGAAGCATTAGATGTTAACTTTCTAGCAGCTGTCGATATATAGAAATCCTGCCTGAAGCTAAATCAAATTAAAGCCATACCCAATATGTATCAACATAATTCACTGGACTGCCAATTCAGTTCAGAAATTGTTAAATGCACATCAGATTCTTTGAAAACTGGTTATTTTTTGAAAGTAAAAATCTTTAGTTATGCTTTTGAACTCTAACAGTAAATGTGTTCACTGTGGCTCTTATATATGACCCTGGAGCACAAGAGCAGTCTTGTGGTATATTTGTTGCAACAATAGCCAAAAAATCATTAGGATATTAAGTAAAAATCATATTTCATGAAGATTTGGTTACACTTTATTTTGATAGTCCACTTTATATTCTGCTAACTATTAGTAACTTTGTAACTACATGTCAACTAATTCTCATTAATTCACAACTATGCCTACTAACTTTTCTAAATACTTAGATGATTATTAATATTATTATTATTTTTATTTTATTTTTTTGCACCTTCAGATTCCAGATTTTCTAATAGTTGTATTTTAGACAAAAACTGTACTATCCAAACAAATCTCTATAGAGCATCTCAGTTTCTAAAAAACTGCCCCTTATGATGTTGGTTTTTACAGTATACAGCTCTAAATCTGGAAAATCACATTTATCATTATTTTGACTTGTGATATAGTCCAGGCCTAAAACTTTCTCTATGACAGTAAAACAATATAAACTATGACTTGTGAAGCTGCTTTGAAATAATGTGTTTTATGTATAGCTTTATCTATGAAATGATTTTCCATTTAGATCTGTATTAGGATATTAGAAGTTAATGACAACTAATTTTCCTTTGACTTGAAAACACAGATAAAAGAGTCTAAAGTCAGAGTTTCTCCCATTCGTGAGTGATCACCCCCGACTTGTTTTTTCTAAACCTCGTATGAATCTCTTTTCTTTTCTCCGTGCAGAAGCACAGACTGAGGAAGTGCAGGTGAGCTATATGTTCCAGCAGAGCAACCGAGTGCAGATGCTCCTGATCAGGACAGTGTGAAGCTGTGACAGGCTTAAGAGTGGCAAGCTGCCACTCACACACACACACACACACACACACCTGCAGGCCCCGCTCTACCTGACAGCGCTCTGCAGATGGGCCAGTCCCTCAGGTGGAGCCCGCCAAACACTTGCCATTAATCATTGCATAAACCTCGCCCAGAGGGAGAACCCGAGGTTAGCCATCATTTGGAGCTAAATTGAGTGAAAAATAGCTCTGGCAATGGGACGACTGTGTCACCGTCCCCTGAGGGCCCCCGCCAAGTGTGAAAACAGCTCTATCCAAGCAGCTAAGTAATCTGTCAGTTAGTTAAAGACATCATAATTCATTTAGCCTAATAAAGCCAAGAGTGATCACAGACGTGTGTGTTTGCTCTCGGATCTTACTGCATTTATCTTCTTTATTTTCATGCATGTCCTTTGACCAGATTCGCTCTCAGATGCATAATCTCATTTGATGTATGATTTTTCATCTGAACAGTGGATTATGCGTGTAAACAGCTGGCCTGGATTCCCTTAAAAATATATATCTATATATTTACAATTTAATACAAGAGTAGCTGCACAAAACAATTTTTTTTATCAAGATTTAAGGTTAAAATGTATATGAATGTATAAAGAATACGAGGTGTGTATGTTGAGTGCTGTGATAGGTCATCATTTCTCTTATATATACAGTCAGGTCCATATGTATTTGAACACAGGCACGATTTTTATTATTTTAGCTGCTGACCGAAACATATTCAAGATAAAATTATGTACTGTATATGAATATGTGCTTAAAGTGCACACTCTAAGCTTTGAGTTGAGGGTATCTCATCACAACTGAAGGAAAGGTTCAGGAGTTACAGCTCTTTAATATGTACCTACACCTTTTTCTACGGACCATAAGTAATTGGACAGTAGACTCATGAACAGCCATGGGTTATAAGCTGTTGAACCACATCATGCAGTCAATGATTCCTTCATACGAGTGAAACAGATGATTGACAGGCTTCAAAAACAAAACAGATCCATCAGAGACAGATAACAGGAACATTAGGAGAACACTGAAGACATTCTGAGAGAAAAAAGAGCATACTGGTGAGCTCAGAAATATAAAAAGACCTGGATCTCCACAGAGGACAACAGTGGTCATGATCAGAGAATCATCTCTGTAATTAAGAAAAACCCTTTCACAAATTCCAGACAAGATAAGAACACTCTCCAGGAGTCAGACGTGTCTCTGTCAAAGAGAAAACTTCACCAGAGCAAATACAGAGGCTTCAGCACCAACACCAGAATAGACTTTGACAAAAACATCTAATAAAGCCAGAGCACTTCTAGAAAAGCAAATCTTTAGATGACTGAAATTAGATTAAACTGTACCAAAATGACGGGAAGAAAAAAGTCTAGAGAAGGCTTGGAACTGCTCATAATCCAAAGCATGCAACCTCATCTGAGAAACATGGAGCAGTGTGATGACATGAGCATGCGTGGCTCTCAGTGGCTCTGGGTTATTGGTGTTTAGTGATGATGAGATAGAAGACAGAAGCAGCCGGATCGATTCTGTTGTCTACGCAGTCTGCCATAAATCAGTGTTATTTTTGTTTAACCCTTAGAATTAAAGCTCCATCAAAATGTCTTTTAAAAATAATTTTACAGATTACTTTAACAAAGATACGGCTGCAGCAGTTCAATAAAGTAATTCATATAAACTGACTAAATTCCATTCATTCCATGCAAAAACAAACTAAGCTTTGTAAACTAAATTTTGAACCGCAAAGAGTCAGTGTAGATCACTAAAGCATTGAACACAGACAGACAGAATGTGCAACTGCTGTTTAATTTTACAGTATACAGTAGTATACAGAAGCAAATTCATTTTGAATTTTGAAATTCATAAAAGTTGTAATAATCTACATTCTCACCTAAAAATAAAACTATTAAAAAATATGGTAACACTTTACAATAAGGTATCATTTGCTAGCATCCTCATATATTAACTAACATAACCAATACATTTATTACAGTATTTATTCATCTTTGTTAGTGTTAGTTAACTACAACACAATCATTCAGTGTTATTTAATGTTAGCTCCGAGTGCATTAACTAATGTTAACAAACACAACTTGTGATTTTAATAATGTATTAGTAAATGCCGAAGTGAATATTAAGTAAGTTTAATAAATGCTGTAGAAGTATTGTTCATTCTTAGTTCTTGTTAACTAATGTAAACTAATGAACCTTGTTGTAAAGTTTTACCAAAAATGTTACTGATGAGTGAAATAGAGCTGAAATAAAATCTAAATATTACATAAAACATTTTTTTTTTTAATTAAATGACACTCAGAAATGTGGCCTTGTCAACTAATTGAAATTAAGAAGTTGTAGTTCTAAAATTACTCAAATTAAAATTGAAATGAAAATAAATCAAAGCCAAATGGATATTTTTTAAATAATAAAAAAGTTAATAATAATAATTATAATTATTATTACATGAAAAAGTTAATGCAACTTTAAAATGAAAATGAAAACTGAAAATATTATTTAAAATTAAAAAGAAAAGCTTATATAAAATATTATAAACGACAGATCTTTCAACAGAAATAAAATCTGCTTTTAGAATCCATCAACATTTATATATATATATTGTTTTTTTTTGTATATATTTTATTTTATTTGGCATTTACTCACGTTACAAAGTCTGTCTTGCTTTCTGCTCCAGCCTCCCTTTTTCTATTAATATATAAATCTGCAGTAAATGTATAGTATGACTGTCTGAGGCACATTTAAACTGTATGTGACTATAATTAGATGCAAAGTAAAGACACATCTCACAGTTCTAGCTTCAGATGTGTATTTGACAAGACCAAAGTGAAGTCGGCCGGTGCTGTAAGTATGTCATTGTTTAATGTTCTTCTTTGGTGTTTCCGAGCGCACTAAAGAGGCCGTCATGATTGTCACCTTCAGGCGCTCCTCGGGGGAACCGAGCTCAGGCTGTTCTCCATGCAAGCGGATTAGGGCAAGTAGGAGCGGAGCTGTCTGGAAACATGATTTATGACTGTGGGGACTGGGCCACTCAATGGCAGAGCCTGCTGTATTGACACTTTAGTTATTGTCAGCAGTGACAACACCATGAGCCCCGGGGCAAGCTGTAGCAAGCCCTTTACAATATTCTACATAAGTGCGACTGAATAACCATTCAGCTAATCTGACAGTCTTCTGAAGACACTACGTAAACATTAACATACGCTATTTCAGCTGTTTTGATTCGCTGTTAATTATTAAGCTAAAAGTCAAAGAAAGTCTTAGGAATGTCTTGTTTTTTCTTAACACCGATAATAAAAAAGCATGCATTAGCTTGTTTATTTGCACTAGATTTTTATTGCTTGTTTATCTATCAATACATTTTATGGTTAAACTTATTTTAAGTCAGTGTTACAGAGTAATAACACAGTAGTTACAGTGCAATTACACAAACAAGTGCCGCGTAATATGAAACATGTACTTTAATAGGGGTTAGGGTTTGGTTAAGGGTTATTTTCTTGTGATTAAGCATAATATACAGTTATATACATGCACATCTGTAACAAGATAAAGTGCTATCCATTTATTGCTCAAAGGTTGCTCTTTGATAGTTTAAAAACATTTCAAAAATGGTTTATAGAAGTGTACTTTGCCTAATTTGTTTGTAGATACTGTAGTCTATTGCAGTGGTATAAATATGTATCTTTTCAAGTTGATTGATACAATGTAATTACACATTTGTTACAGCGTCACAAAGTGCTGATTAATATGAATTAGCAAAATGTACTTTCTGTAGGGGTTAGGGTTTGGTTTAGGGTTATGTTCTTGTAATTTTACATTATATGCTGTTATAGTAAGTATACAAGGACGCTGTAAGTAAAGTGTCACGCCTTCATCGCTCAAAGGTTGCTCTTTGATAGTTCTTGAGCTTAAAGGAGCTGCTTTAAAGAGTGAGCTGCCATGGGATGTAGGCTAGGGCCGTCATCCCATTTTTTTTTCTTTTTCTGTGGCGTTTTATTATGTGTCAGTCGGATTCTATTTGAGCACTTAGGGACAATAGAAGGTCAGCGTTTCTCTCTCTGATCTCGGAGCTGCTATTGTGACTGCGGGTGTAATTAATAGGCTGTGGAAGATGAGCGTGCCCTTTGTTTGTGTTCTGTCTGTTTGTTCTCACTCCCCCATAGTCAAGGGCACAACATGGGTGCTCATCTATCAAAGGGGGCATTCCTTTACCTGCCCGCCTTTGATGGCCATTTAAAGAGACAGCTCACGAGTCCATTTATCAGCCGTGGCATGCGCTGACCCCACCTTGCTGAGCTCTAGTAAGCCTACAACCCCACCAATCGCCTTGTGGAATAATTATTAATCCGCTCGGATTGTGCTCTGGCTTTATGGTTATGTGAGGTCATTTCACGGAGGTCATTGAGAGGGGACACAGTGGGAATGGACACAAACTTCGCCGTTTCGGGGCAAAAGAAGCTGGATACGGAACTGTTTGCGGAGTGAAAGATAAAACGAGGCAGCTTTGATCCCACCAGTGGTCTCCCTACAATATGGTCATAGTGCTCCTTTCAAAATCAAAGTGTAACGAGTGATTGGATTTCGAATGAAGGGCGACAGTGAACAAACACTACTAGGATGCAAGCATTTGAAGGGAGCTCAAAATGAACTATTTGTAGACTTCAAGCTGATTAAAAATCATTGCAAAAACAATTCTGTTGACTATTGCAGTGCTATTAAATCATATATATTTCTTATATAGAATTATATCAATCACCGTACACACATTTTAAAGCTCAGGGGCCCGCAACTCTTATGTAAAGAGCGGCCGAGCAACATAACCTGGGAACCGATAGATTAAGTGTGCACTTGCCCCCTCATAAAAGCTCTATTGGTGAAAAACAAGCCAATTTATGCCGCTTGCTCATTGTGATCTGAGGAGGCTTTGTCTGCCACTTCACAAGGCATATTCTAAAGATGTTTAGGCCCTGTAGAGCATAAATCAGGACCTGGTCTTTGCGGTCCCTTCAAGGGCCGGCTCTAGATCATATTCGCTGAGGGCCAGGGCCACTTGTGAACGGTCAGTCTAGGAGGCAGACACTAGCGGGTGGTCTGCCACATAAGGGTTAAATATGGTTCAATCCACAGAGCTCTCAAAGCCAGCTGTTGTTAAAAAAGTAAGTTATGTTGGCTCTATAACTCGTCTCGTAGTCTGAAAATGACAAATGTGGCAAGAGAACGCGTTGCTGTCCTGAAATTGAACTTCATGCATGAGTGCGAAGTGTCACCATCTCTGTTTGCCTTAAATTTATGAAGCACCTTTCCAAAGCAAAGAGTCAACATGGTCTTCAAAAGTGCAAGATGCTTTTAATAATGATGTCTCATAGGCAAATTAAAATGATTATGCCATGAAGCTCATTTTTATAAAGTTTTGCATGTATTTTTATTGTCTCTTTATGAAGTTTGACATGCTGAATACAAACATAACATTACTTTTTGTGTATGATTAACAGTACTTATGATATATATATATATGTTGAGAGCTTAAGCTTATCTGTTATTACTCATGCATTAACATGACATGGTACATACATAATACTGAGCTAAAAACAACAGTTTAACAAAAACAGTAAGCAAAAGTGAGTCGGAATATCACAGAATAGAATATTCCAGAATGTTACAGAAACTTCCAACAGCAGTATGTCTTTTAAAAATGTTCAAAATCAGTACAAAAATGTATCTGTACTGAATCCATGTTCCAGATGTTTTTGTTTTGTTTTATGTTTTAGAAGCTCTGAATTTCACCGACCTAAATATTTACCAAAAAATTAATGCTATGTCAATATAAATTGTACAATAATAATTAGCACCACAGAATAACAGAAGAACCAGAAAAATGTAAGTGAACCATTTTTTGTTAACTAATGAAGAATAAGAAATACTGTAACAGATGTAATGCTTGTGTTAGCTGACATTGACTAAAAGGGCCTTGATGTAAAGTATTTCTCCTTTTCATTCTCATTTGTATACATGTTAAACATTAGAAGATGTAAAACTTGCAATGAGGTGCAATTCATTCAGTTTTACAATGAACAATACTTTACCAGCAGAATCATAATATTAATATTAACATTATTTAATATAGTGACATTAGTTAATGTATTATGAACATGTATAAATTCAACAAGACCAATACCATATTTATAAATGAACATTAACCAAGATTAATAATTTGTTAATCATCTGGTTTTGGTCATAATGACCCAGTGATTGAATTTGATTTATTTTTATAGTGCTGCTTGTACAAATGGTTTCAAAGCAGCTTTACCAACAATCATGATGTTAACGTTTATGGCATTTCTATATAATAAACCTCATGCCTTTTAATAACATTTGGCAGATTAGCGCTAAAAATAATGTTTATATGTAAAATAATGCAACTGTCCCACACCAGTGCACTGTCTCTGTACATTTTACAAAGACATAAACAAAATCTTGCTCTATGTTTGGATGCTGTATATATGCAGGTAACATTGTACATATGTGACCCTGGACCACAAAACCAGTCATACGAGTCAATTTTCTTGGATAATGGATATTTATATATCATCTGAAATAAAGAAGCTTCCCATCAATGGTTTGTCAGGAGAGGACATTATTTGGCTGAGATGTAACTATTGAAAATCTAGAATCTGAGGGTGCAAAAAGAAGAAAAAAAGCAAAAATGTTGAGAAAATCACCTTTAAAGTTGTCCAAACTAAGGGCTTAGCAATGCATATTGCTAATCAGAAATCAAGTATTGATGTATCTACAATAGGAAATTTGCAAAGCATTTTCATGGAACATGATCTTTACTTAATATCCTAATGATTTTTGGCACAGAAGAAAAGTAGATCATTTTGACCCATACAGTGTATTGTTGACTGTTGCTACAAATATACCTGTGCTGCTTATGAATGCTCTGTTTTGTGCTCCAGGCTCACATATAGAGCTCTAATAATATAGTTAACATTGTGTGCTGTATAGTAGGCCTATATTGCATTACATAAGTATACTGTGTGTATGCTGGATATATTCACACACACATTGTGGGTGTGTGTGCTGGGAAATGTTGGGCAGCAAGGCCCTGCTCTGGTCAACAGTCACTTTCTGCCGTCTATTGTCAGACAGCCAGCGAGAGCACCATTGATCACGCTGACAAAGTGTCCAGTGGCTATTCCCACACAGACAAGATACACGTCCAGCAGGTACATCGCCATGGTTACGGAGCAGCACTCCAGAGCCGGAGCGCTGAAGGCCGCCACTCACCTTTGACATGGCCTCATGAATGCCAGTTTGTTTTCCGATTGCTACGGTTCATCTTCACGTGGAGGCGGACAAACAGTGGTAAACAGGCAGCGAGCGGCTCAAAGGCAGAACAGAAAGGCCGGGTCCCCGCTTCAGCTGTGTTCACATGAGAATCAATCTGTTTTGAGTCTTTGAAGAGCGCCGAGGATAAAGGAATAACAGGGGTCTGCTCTGAAAGGAAAACAAGAAATGAGGCTGAGAGAAACTCTTGCCATGGCTAGTGCATCTCTCCATTTGGACGCTTATCTGAGACATTGTTTGGATTAATAAAAGTAGTATTTTCGACCATATTCATATGTGACCCTGGAGCACAAAAGCAGTCATAAGCAGCAAAGGTATTTTTTTAGCAATAGACAACAAAACACTGTATGGGTCAAAATTTTAAATTTCTTTCTTGTGAAAAATCATCGGGATATTAAGTAAAGATTATGTTCCATGAAGATATTTCATAAGTTTCCTACTTTAAATATGTCAAAACTTGATTAGTAGGATGCATTGCTAAGAACTTAATTTGGACAATATTTCGAGTTGCATCTCTTCAAAGCCAGATATTGTCCTATCCTAACAAACCATACATCAATAGATAGCTTGTTTACTCAGCTTCAGATGATGTATAAATCTCAATTTCAAAAAAACTGACCTTTATGACTGGTTTTGTGGTTCAGGGTCACAAATGTTAGATTAAACATGGGTTCAAACAACCAGTAGTTTTAACTGACGCTTCCACAGTTTCCAAAGAATTGTTTTATGTTTCACTTTTAAACAAAAATACAATGTAAAGTGTTATTCATAAAAACACCTGTGAAAATTAACATAAGAAATTCTGTTATATTACCCTCAGTATACTGGACTCTATTTTTAAACACTTTTCCTAAAAGTGCACACTTTCTGCTGACAATAATAATAAAAATGATTAGAAATAAAATATGTTTTTATTTGGCAAATAGTCATCTATTATGCTCTAATATTCAATTGGAAATGAATACAATAACATTTTTGTAGACTGACTATGTGAGAAAAGCTTTTTAGCAAATATGATGTGATAAATATGCACAATGTATTTTTAATTCTGCTTGGGGAAGAAAAAAATGTGTAGAATAGATTGAAAGGCTTATGCAGTCAAAATGTTGCTGTCTGTTCTTTCACTGAGATAAAAAAATTTTTCTCTGATCAATGCCAATCAGATATACATTTAAAAAGACAAAAACAAAGCAGTGTTATTCAAAAATACAGAAGTGAAATCAGTAAGCAAAATTCCTTCATATTAACACTTTCTTAGAGAGTATCACTCCACAGTCTCTTTCTTCTCACATAATAAAACCATTTCAATCAACATTTAATCTCTTTTCATTTATTTCATCTATTTGGCAAGTAGCCATCTAATATCCTTTGTGTGGAGGTCTTCATCCCCGTCTGGCTTTATTTTGCACTAATGATCTCTGCTTTCTATATTTTCATGCAAATTCAGAAGCAGAATTATTGCTCTCTCCGATCTCAGCCTGCCTGTGTTTGAAGCGTTCCTCCAGGCTCTGAGCTCTCGAGGCTTCGAGGCATCAAACAGTCGTCAGGCGCTGTAGTCTGATTGAAAGGAATGTTGTTTTATTTGTCTTCCGCTCTGAAGGAAAACGCTGATTTCTGTCACGAGAGAGCAGCGAGACAATGAGAGGTGGAGAGAAACACTTTTCAGCCTTTTTTTTATTTCAACGCCAACACGCTCAGACAACAGCGGCCTTTCAGCTAATTAAGCTGTTTTAAAGAGGGCTGGTCGACCAGTGACATCTTGGTGGGGTATCGGGGAGTCAATGGGGCGGTACAGAAGGGGAGACATTTACGGGGTGGCTTTTCCCATTGTTTCCGACCTGGCAGGATCTTTTCTACTTGGCCGCCTCTGCCTCAGTGACCTGTACAATGACAAGAATGCAAAGGGTAAACTCTGTGCTCGCCACAAAGGGGACAATGTCAGAATAAAAATTTCACGCTGCTGGGCAATGCCTCTTCTCTGCCAAGATTCCTCAGATACTTCACTCCAACACAACTTCATGGTGCTCGGAAAAACATGGAGCATGTTGTTTTGTCTTAGTTGTATGTCGATGGAAGGTCATGCTTTTGTTGTTGAGAAAACTAGCAAGAGCTGTAATTTCATTCACTATACAGCATGCACCTACAGTTTAAATATACTCATTTAAAACAAGAATTCATGGCCTAGCTAAATAATAAAGGAGTTAAACTGAACCTATTTCTCATAAAATGGAAAGTTTTGATTCAGACATATGTTTGAACTCAAAACACAGATATGCTTGATCAGTTTAATTCAGCTTAGAATACAAAAGAACAGAATGCTGATTATTAACAGTTATTGTGGTAGTTGTAAAATTTGGGCATGGGTTGGATTAAGGGATCTAAAATACTGCAGAATAAGGCATCAATGTGTGCTTTATAATTACTTATAAACAGTCAATATGCTAGTAATAATACGCATGCTAATAAGCCACTATTACTATTTTGAAACGGTCCTTAAAATACATTGATAACCTCTTATAGTGAATAAAATATACTACATTTAATCTGGTCATCATTTAAAGCAAATGTGTTTTTTCTGAAGACTTACAGACTTATTTCTGATTACTTTTACCATCATTTTATGAACTTTTTGAAGCGATAAAGAATTGGGTGAATGGACTTTCAAAAGAGGGACAAAACATCTCTCAGGTTTCATTAAAATATTATGCATTATGCATTGAAGCACCACTGGTGAACTGATGGGGTTAATTATATCAAACCTGGCAACATAAAAACCAGTGTTGGGGAGTAAATAGTTACATGAAACAGAATTCCGTAATTTAATTGCAAAACATATGGAACTGTAATCAGTTATAATTACTGAGGGAAAAAATGTAATTAAGATACAGGGTTACAATATTTCAATAGTCCATTCAGACATTCTACTAACTGTAAGTTACTTTGTAACTACATTTCAACTTAGTGTCAACTAATTCTCATTAATCTGCAGCTACATGTCTACTAACTCTCAGATTAGACTGTTAGGGTAGGTTTAGGGTTAGTAGAATAAGTTGACATATACTTGCA
>JAUCMR010000153.1:151254-166484 GCA_032357425.1 Enteromius argenteus | reverse complement strand
TCAAGGTCTTCAGAATTACTAGAGCTTTTTTCAGGGTTGGAGCTAAACTCTACAGGACATCGGCACTCCAGGACCGACGTTGCCTACCTCTGGTATAAGGCCTCAAACGTCAACCATACAGCGGATTGTTTTCATCTCAAAATAAAGTAAAAATAACTAATGTTTAAACAGTAGAACAACCCTGTAGAAATAAAAAACCATCTTAAGCACGCAGAATAACAATAGCATTGACTTTGCCACTTTGAACAATTCTGTAATTGTGGCCTACCAAATTGTAACTGCGATTATAAATTGCATTCACTGTGCAGCCCTATCGGCCAGGCCATTAATTGGTCATTTTTTTGCCTAATAACCTCTCTGTGTATAAGTATTCAGTTCATGATAGCTTTTTATGTACATCTCATCTGGTATTTTTATCATATTCAGAAGCTATTAAAAAAGCCATAGCGTTTGACCACTACGTGCTTTTTTGAAATGCTTGGCACATGAGGGCTTCACAGCAGACGGGAAAATCCTGCCCTGTCTGTCACACTGATGTTCTTCCCCCTTAATTCTACAGTACAATTTGATTTAGGGGGCCGTGGCGTGATGCTGGGCTCACAGTGAGCGCTTTATGACTCTGACGTTTCTGCTGCTCACTCAGGGTCAGGACGCACTGCTCTTCTCTTATGAGTAATGCTGCGAGGGAAACTTCTCTGTACTTGCCATTGTTGCTCCATTGTACAGTCACTAGTTACTGTAACTGAAATTAGGCAAATGCAGAAAATGCTTTTTTTTTTTTCTCATTACTTTAACATTTGTCTGAAATAGCTCGCAAGTGTCAGAATTTTATTCAGTATAGTTTTTATCTCGAGTAGTTCCTGATAGTATATAGTGTCTCATTCTTGTATTCTGGTAAAAAAGAAAAAAAAATTCTGGACAGCACGGATTTTTCCTCATAATGAAACAGGAATTTCCTGTTTTAAGTCACATGGGATTTTGAAAGCGTCAGACTGGAACATACTGTTTAAAACAGATATCATTGATATGACCCGTAACCGAATATAGTGGGGAACTGGACTAAATGTAACCCTCAATAAATGTAATATCCGTAGTAATAGCTTCTTTGAAGCAAGTGACTAAAGTTTTATTGCTGTAATCACAACTATAATCCACTAAAAATGGGGTATGGTAGGTTTAGTTTTATGTTCCTTTTAAAACTTCTGTATTTGTCTTTTTTTGTTGTTGTTGTTTGTTTGTTAAAGCAGGAACATTTAAAGTCCTTTAACGTGAATGCGACAACTTTGCATGATTTGAAGAGATTTTAAACTGGTGTTGTTTTTTACAGATGTTATGTCTCTTTAATCAGCCAGTGCGATGAATAATCTATTAAAGCAGAGGATATGTCTAAATCTGGATATGTTTTGTACACTTCATGCATTCCCTGGGAATCAAACCCTTGATTATTATTTGTGTCATTGCTCTACTGTTTGCTCTACAGAAATACATTGTTTTGATTACCATTAGTGTGTATTCTTCAGTATATTTATTTGCTATATAGTGTTTATTTACTATTACAATTATACGCTATTACAGTTTCACAACATTACTTTTAGGTAAAAAAGTTTCTGTGTAAATGAATATTAAAAAAAACATTAAGCTTGGGCTTCTATATTGCATCTTATCATATACCAGAGTAAAGTAAGAGAAGCGGACAATTTCTACAAACATTGCTTATTAATTTTCTTGAGGCCACATTTTGCTCCTGTGATCAGTGTTGCTGATTTTTGGTGACAAGGATGTGGTTGTATAGCAGATGTAGTTTGTGTCCACAGTTTACAGTATGTGTTCATTTTCTGTTCTTCTATTGTTTTGGGGAAGCTACTTTGAAACTGTAACTTCCCAAATGACAAGTTTTCTTATAATTTACGGTAAAGTATTTAAATGCAGTCAAGCTACCTCTATGAAAGGTTCTACAATGCTAACTATGTATAAGTAGTAGCTTACTACTTAATGGTGTGGACATGTTGTTAAATGTAGGTAACTCAAACTTGAATTAGACTTGCATATTCAATGCTTCAATGCAGAAACATTCAATGTAATAAAAGATAAAGTTGAATGGTTTGTAGAGACTTAATGCGCAAGGACTCAACGGATTGGTGAATCTTAAAAGACCATATTATTTTTTCTCTGACTTGACATTGCTACACATCTGCATTCTCATTCAATGTGACCTAAATCTGCAACTTGTAGGAAATGTTCTTTCTCATTTTGAAAAGCGTTTCTGAAAAAGTGAAGTTAAGTTAAGTTAGTTATTGTTACAAATACACTACTTTAAGAGTGTTTGGCCCTGTAACATTATTAATTCAGATCTCGTCATTTATGTCAATGTGAGTTTGATTTAGAGGTGTTGTGAAGTTTTCATTTTTTCCCCTACGGTTGAAGGTCGATTTGGAAACTTTCTCTTGTGTAACAGGAAGCAAAAAAACGCACTGTACAAATAGTTTCCATAAATAAAACATAACCTATAGACCAGTTAAAACCTCCTTCTACTTAGGAACATTTGGTCTTTTTGTTGGTAGCAGGTGCAGGCAAAACACTAGCATTTAGACAATTACGCAGATTTAAAAAACAGGAACTAGATCATATGTTCAGACTTCCCTTATTAACCCTAGAAATGGCACGGGTGCAGGCATTCCTGTAGAGCATCGCCCCTCCTCTCTGGAAAGTCCAGACGCTTTATATCATGGCTCTGGTGTCAAGAGGAGACAAGGGAAAGAAAAAGTTGAAGTGAAGCCCTTACGGCGCTTAATCAGAGAATCACAAACTAGGGAAATTCCTCACAGCTTCACACAAGTGCGCACACATGCAAATGCACACGAATGCACTTGCGCACATGTTGCACAACATCAGAAAGAACACAGAATCTAGGCCATGAGCACAGATCTGCAGTGCATGCTCTTTGAGTGTTCACGTTTGCTTTACTTTGATCTACAGTTACAGGTTACAGTGAAGTTACTGATTTACAGAGAGTTTTGAGATTATTCACCCCCTTAAATAGGCTGGCCAAATTGTTTTTTGTGTAATGAGGAGTTGATTTCATTGTTTTTGCAGAGATACGGTCACATGTCCTGTTCTAAAATGCACGCAGCCAGATGAAATGGATATCTTTAAACTGCTTTAACACCTCTGTGGAAATCCCCTGTATTGCTTTTATCTCATCCTTAATCTTGCTTCTTGACAAATACGGCTGAGCTAACCTTTAAGTATTAAGATATTGCTGTCAAGGTACGCAGCAACAAAGCAAATATTGTACATGTCATTTTTCATTTTCTTAGTATTTTTTTGTTGCTATGTTATGCACGTCAACAGGTTGATAAGGCTCTCTCTGTTATGACAAACTAGATGATGTTTAAACAGGAACTACAAGTTTCATTGCCTTTTTGTGATTGCATAAATACCTCCTTCACAAACTTTTATGACCCGTGTTGTTTCAAAGTCAAGTCTCTTAAGTGCACTTGCAAGGGAATTTTTTCTACAATATAATACACATATAAGGAGATGGTAGGACAGCTAGTGTATAATGACATATCTGCATACTGCCATGTTTGTTCATGCCCAGTCAGTTCCAGAAACAAAGTGAGGCCATTTGTAAATAATTACTCGGGGCCTGAGGAGAATAACGTCCTGATGGCACCACAAGAACTTGCACAGTTCCAAGCCCTTTACTGGCGACTGACCTGAGCTGTAATCTGTGTTTTTGTGTCATTTAGGTGATGGGAACTGCCTGCTTCACGCAGCCTCTCAGTACCTGCTGGGGGTTCAGGACACAGACCTGGTGCTGCGAAAGGCTCTTTATGCAGTGCTGAAGGAAACAGACACTAGTAACTTTAGAATGCGCTTTCAAACAGAGTTGTTACACTCCCAGGAGTTCACACAGACTGGCCTGCGATACAGCACTTTGGTAAGCACTTCCCTCTTCACAGTGTGCATGCAAAACTGTCATTTTGTGGCATAAACAGCCTGATAAAGCCAGCTAAAAATGTCAATGACCTCACATTTGACATATTCAATTTTCCATGTATTACCTTTTAGAGGTTTAGCTGAACAAATGAAGAATTTCAGAACCTCATTACTCCCTATTGAACTATTTTTGGTATGACAAGGGTAAAACTCAATGCAATGTTCTTTTGTTTCTCAGAACTGGGAGGAGGAATGGGTCAAAATTGTAGAAATGGCTTCTCCAGTGTCCAGCGGTAATGGCTTACAGTTTGACTCATTAGAGGATATTCACATCTTTGTGCTTTCAAATATACTGCGGAGACCAATTATTGTTATTGCAGGTTAGTATCCTTATACAATTATTTTTCTATAAGGATCCTTTCAATAGAATTACACAAAAAAAACATTTATTGGAGGACTTATTTTGACACAAATAAAGTGCATCCATATGACCATAAAATATGTCCTTTTTTTTCCTTGACAGACCAAGTACTGAGAAGTATGAAGTCTGGTTCCTCCTTTTCACCCCTCAATGTTGGGGGCATATATCTGCCTTTGAATTGGCCTCCAGGAGAATGCTACAAATATCCCATAGTGCTCGGCTATGACTCCCAGCACTTTGCACCTCTGATCACAATCAAAGACAGCGGCCCAGGTATGCCGCCAGACATAGCACTACTCCATAATGTGTTCTTCCTACTTGGCCCAGCGTATTTAAACATTTGATGTTTGTTACCCATTCAGAGATCCGTGCTGTGCCATTGATAAACCCTGGACGGGGTGGGTTTGAAGATCTTCGAGTGCACTTTCTGACAGAAAAGGAGCAGCAACAGAAGGAGAAGTTGCTAAAAGACTACCTAATGCTTATAGAAATCCCTGTCATTGGCCTGGGCTACGATCCCACACAGATTATCACTGCAGCCAGGTATGAGCTAAACGCACTCTTTGGTGACCCAGGTGCTCCACTGTAGTTGTTTCTAGATTTGTTGGTACTTTTGATAAAACATCTGATAAATGTATAGTCATTTCCTAAATATAACCACAAAAAGTTGTGGGATATTACAGTGTTCCTTTTCAAATCTCAAACCCTTCCTCCATCAGACTAGATGAAGGCAACCTGCCTGAGGACATGAACCTGATGGAGGACTATCTACAACTGGTCAACCATGAATATAAGCGCTGGCAGGAAGATAAGGAGTCTTTATGGGCCCCCCAATCCCAGCGCCCCCCTCCTTTCTCAGTATCCCAACTCTCTCTCATTGAGATCCGCTGTGCCACACCCCGCTGTACCTTCTACGTCTCGGTGGACACTCAACCCCACTGTCACGAGTGCTTCGAGAAGCGACAGGCGGGTCGCAAGCCGGAGGCCATTTCTACCACAAATCAAACCTCGTCCTCAGACCCCGAGAGCCGAGGGAGGCTGGAGCGCTCCGTCCTGCCCAGCCCACGTTCCGCGCCCCCTACGGCCCCCAGTCTAAGCCTTTACAGTGAGACTCATGCCATGAAGTGCAAGACACCCGGATGCTTGTTCACTCTCAGCGTAGAGCATGACGGACTGTGCGAACGCTGCTTTACGGCGAGGCAAAACCGATCGGCTGCTAATGGTCCGCCGCAGGGCCCCTCTCACGGCTGGTGGGCATCAGGCAGCCGGGAGCGAGAGAAGGAAAGGGAGAGGGAGAGAGAACGGGAAAGGGACACCGAGAGGTGTGTTATGTGCCGACAGGAGGTCTTTAGGATATTTAACGGTCTTTGCCCACCCTGCATGCAGAGGACTGCCGTTTCCGAGAGGGGAGATGCCCAGGAGCAGGAACCTACAACCGAGGCCTCAGTATGGGCAATGCATAGGGAGACGGAGCGCACTGGCACCGCCGGCCACACCTGGCAGACGCCCGCTGCCCGTCAGTGTAAACGCTCTGGCTGCCAATTCTTTGGAACGCCAGAGAAGCTGGGATACTGCACTATATGTTATCTAGACTACCAGACCAATCACCGTAAGTGCAGCTGTTCTTGCAATTCTTCTTGTAAAATTTCATCTGCTGGGGTGTCCAAACTCGGTCCTAGTGGGCCGCTGTCATGCAGAGTTTAGCTCCAACTTGCCTGGAAGTTTGTAAGACCTTGATTAGTTGGTTCCAGCATGTTCAAAACTCTGCAGGACAGTGGCCCTCCAGGAGCAGGATTGGGCACGCCTGTCCTATTGAGCATCAATTCATAGACAAGTCAAGAAGTGGTACAAGTGTGTGATTTCTTTTTTTTTTTTTAATTTTTTTTTTTGGCTGTTTTTGTTTGTGCAGTGGCCACCCCTGCTATTGTCCAGCCCAGACATACATCCGAGGCAGGCTTTCAGAATTGTCCGCGGTGCCGGGGTCAGGGCTGCGGCGCCGAGGGAAAGGCCATGCTCGAGGGTTACTGCAACAAGTGCTTTGTGAAGGAGCAGAGTGCTAGACTCAACCAAGCTGCTAGCAGGGGCTCTCATTCCCCACCTCTCGTCACTGTAAGTGTCCTCATGTGCTGGTTTTGTTGCTGTTTGGTAGGTACGGCTCTTTTCTGACGAGCTCTGTTGTTTCTGTCCAGCGGGCCTCGAAACCTCGTCCACCTCCGGTGCTCTCCCAGGCACAGTGTCGGCGTAGCGGCTGTAAGAACCTCTCCCCTGGCTGCACAGACCTCTGCCCGGATTGCCTCAGCCGCGGCCAGCGAGAGGGTCGCCGTGCCCAGGCGCCCAAAGAGAAAAGCAAACAGCGCTGCAAGACGCAGGGCTGCGACCACTACGCCAACCAAGAGAAACAAGGCTACTGTAACGAATGTGACCACTTCAAGCAGATTTACCGGGGCTGACGGAACAGTTCAACATTATAAATTGCCCAGTTTATCGCACATTTGCGTGCATGCTGGTGAACGCTCTTACACGAGGAACTTTGTGCCCAAAATCCCCCACCTACATTGGGCAGGGCCTAAAGAGCCCGGTGGTGCTGTAGAATTGGTGATTACCTCTCAAATGAAGTTTTGGTCATTTGTATCATGTGTTTAGGACCGTCGTGAGATGTTAGCATACAGAAACTAATGATACACAATGACGTCTAGTCTCACACACCTGTGACGGCCACTGTTTATATCGCACAGGGTACTAATTGCAAATGTTCGTTGAAAAATTGAGGAAAGCATGTGTAAGATTTAACGATTTCAGATTAGCAACTAAATCGACCAAAGTTAGTTTACCGAAAGACATGTCTTAGTCGATGTACATCGCCACTGTGGACTGCAGAAAGCCTTTTGGAAGTACAGGAATAAGACATACAGGGTATGCAGAGACCACCGAAGGACAGCATTTGATAGTTTCTTCATAAAATGTAGGTTAAGTGCCAATGAGAGCTTGCTAAGCAGAGCTCGAATTTCATTTCCTGCTGCACCATTTGATGTCTGCAAGCAGTACGGATCTGTTGCCTTTGAAAATGTTTTTGTTTACCATTTTCACAAGTCCTTCTTGCTCTTGAAACTATTTTTCACTTTTGCTTGCCTTGCTAAACTTCATATGACTGTCTGTTCTATTGAATGGATATGTTCATTTTTCTGTGGCTGAAAAATTCCTTAAGTGCAATGAAAACCAGATACTTGACACCTCCCCGATGTCTAGAGCAGATGAAATTAACTCTGAAGCTGAAGGGAATGGCTGTGCCGATAAAAATAAAAAAATAGCGTAACATTTTTTGACGATGAGATGGCTGAAATCCCCATCTGGATTAACAGCGAAAACGAAACAATCCGAATGTAAACACGCCCAGATAAGAAATGCCGCTCCTAGATCTGCGAACTCCCCGTTTCTCGCCCAGCCACATTCTTTCGGTTGCACTACTCTCCTTTAAACACACAATGCCTCAGTCTATACTTTGCATACATTTAGTATGCACAAACTGACATTCTCTATTTGAATATTTCTGCAATATCTGCACAGACGTAACGAGAAGAGATAGAGTTAGCTCCTGTGGCATCATTTATAAAGAAATAACTGTCTGTGTTAAACATTCCCATCCTTAAAGTCCAATATTGTGCAAGCACATTTAGCTTTGTCTACTTGAGAATTAGATCCATGTGGGCCTATACACAAATGTGCTTCGGATGAATGATACACACGAGAAGAATCTGCAGTCAAATCAGAAATTCAAGAGTGTCTACTCTTCAACTACTGGATCTGTTCAGTCAGTTCAGATCATCACAAACTTGCACAATACTAAATAAGCTGCTCTGGAATTAGGAACGGTACTTCTAACTACAGTACATAGTGACATTCCAGTTATAGACCTAGAGGACTATAGATGACGAGAATTTTTGTGCAACCTTTCATATAGAGTATCGTATAAAAAGCCTTGTTTTTTGGTTTGTTTGGTATTTATTCACAGCAAATATTACCTGTGATGTGTTTCAAGAATTATTTATATGTGGTCCTGGAATAAATTATTTTTAATAGAAAAACATAACACGTTTCCTGTGTCTGTTTACCTTGATTTGCTTTATTGCGGCTTGAAATGCATGTTATAACAAGAAACACTCTAAGGTGCTTATAAAATGGTACTTCAGTATATTATGTACTAATGAACTAACAATGGTGGTGTTATTCATAGCAAAACAACGTTACTATGCTATTAAACTAATTGCGTAACTATGGTCAGGTGAATTCCAGACCACTAGAGACACCACCATGTACTCACCAAACCAGACAGACAAGCTCACATATGACATGGGCTTAGCTGAGAGGATCATTAGTCACACATACCTGAAAAAGCGGTCAAAGCTGCTGTAGAAAACTGCTGAACTGAACTTGAGAATCCAGCCAAGGAGAATCCCAGGTGACAGCATTGCAGATACTCTCCAAAAAACACCCCAGGTCAACAAAAACAGACTAATAGAGTGACACATGAGATGTCTACGTAAGGGCAGCCATCAATCAATGAATTATCAAAAAACAGGATCAATCCTATGGTCCCTACACCACAAAGGAAAAGGTTTCCATAAGGAGGCACAGGCTTGCTGTGTAGATTGTTAAGGGGTTAGATCCAGGGTCCAAGCCTAAAGCTGCAGCTAAATCTGGGTGATGAACCCAACCACCAAAATCTTAAAGACAAGGTCTTGAGGTAAGCTGCTGTGGACTGCCTGCCAGGAGCCTCAGGAGTGAAGAGATCTGTGGTGCTACAATGATCAACTTGTGTAGGAAGGTTCTATATAATGTTTCCCACAACAGAGGCATCTGCCACCTGACTGTATGAACCCAGAGGTACCACTCTCAAATCGTTCAACTGATGCCTCCTGATGCTACCTTGATGGTTCAGGTAACAACCTTTCCAGATCTAACAAGCTCACTGTAGTTTTTCCTTCACTGGCAAGAAACAGTTCAGCACTGGGTAGACTGCACATAGCTCCAGCAGACTGATACAGTGGTTTGCACACACCCGGAGAAATTACCCTTGGTCGAAACTGCAGTACAGGGGTACCTCGATAGGACCATGTTACCAGATAGATAGTCTCTATCAGACTCTGTCAATAATGTACCTTAGCAGGATTAATTATCAAACTGACTGCACTGCCACCATCAGATTAGAACTAAACTTGAGCTGACAAAGGGATTGTTCACCCAAAAATAAAAATTCTGTCATTAATTACTCAAACTTATGTCGTTCCAAACCTGTAAGACCTTTGTTCATCTTCAGAACAAATGATGAGCGGTGACATGAGGGTGAGTAATTAATGACAGAATTTGAGATGAACACTGATCTGCCTCATAGCTGAATAAATCAAAAATGAAAATAAGGTGATCGGTCATGGCCATCACTGGGGGCAAGGATTGCTTAACAAAAAGCTGTATAAGCAGTTTTCCTGGAGGCACGTCAACAGTGCATATTTCCCTTATCTGACCCACCCAAATTTCCCACTCTACTTCATGTTTATGGCCAGTGTCCTTCAAACTGAACATGTTCGTTTCCTTTCGGACGCCTCTACTTCCAGGAATAGAGTAGAGAAATCTGCACCATAGAACCATATTATAAATATTGTAACAGGCCTCTGCTATAGTGAAGCAAATAATAAATCAGTAAATCCAGTTGTCCTCAGCTCTACCTCGGTAACATGTAACATTTTTTTTCCAACATTCACTTGTACCTGTCACCATTCTAGATCATTCTGTTTCTTCTGCCCCTGGATACAAAGTCCAATCAGCATCAAGTCACCTTCTGTGAAGGATCACCTCTCTTTTGGCCATTTCACTTTGTCTGAGAATCATTCCGAGTGTATGACAGCATTTTAATAATAAATTTACGAGAAATATTTTAAGAATAAAGTCAAAGTATTCAAAGAATAAAGTCGAAATTGTGAGAATAATGTCGCAATGTTTCAAGAATATAGTCTAAATTATGAGAATAAAGCTGAAGTGTTTTGAGAATAAAGTCCAAATAACAAGAAAATCGTAGCAATTAAGGTTCTAATATTCTGAGAGTAGCTTATAGACTATATTGTGAATGCAAATAGCCCGGTTGGGAGCACTGGGAGACGTTGCCAGGCCACTGGAATTGATTTAATATATATAATAATAATATATAATATATATACATATAATATATGTGGGATTATTAGCAGAAATCATACCATGTGTGCTTGGAAGGAATATTTTACAATATTTTTTAAATATTTAACATAAAACAAAGTCTCAGCTTTCCAACCTCAATTTTATAGCGAAATGTGTTTTATAAGTCGTCCTTTCAACTATGAGACATTCGTTTCATTAAATGATACTGTTTTCTTTGTGGAAATACATGCGATTATAAAGTAAATGGTTGGAAATAATATTTAACATCTTCCATTCATTATCTGTAGTGCGCCAGCCACTCAGTAATCAGAATAATTTTGTGCAGTGTTGCTTTTAATATAACACAGCTCAGCTTTTAAATTCCATCATTGTTATCATGAAATACAAATATATATAGTATGATATAAACGTGAAGGGACATCAGATGGCATGGGGGAAAAAACAGCTTAATTTAATGAAATGCATGTCTCGTAATAGGAATTTGCATGCACCGTACAGGCTATACTGTACTGTATATATGTTATAACTTTAATTGCTACAATTTAAGTCTCACAATTTTGAAAAGATCAACACTGTGAAAGAGGAACTGTTCACTGGTCATGTTCAGCTGCCTTCAGATCGCTACATTCAACAAATTCAGGTTTTTATTTACTTTCTGAATTTGTGTTCTGCTCTGTTTAATAATTCTGAAAGGATCCGTACCTACAGTATACAGTCAGGTTAAGGCAACTGGTTTAAGGGTCTTTCGCACTGCGGGAACCATTTTGGAGTACCTACACTAATTGTGGACCTACCCACTTTCTAGCGTGTTTGCAACACAGGAACTAGGGACAATTTTAGTTCCAGGAACTCTGTTTGGAGGAACTAAATTAGCTCTTAGAATCAGAGTAGGGTCTAAAAAGGTACCATGAACTATCAGTGACGTAAGTGTACGCTGATTGGCTAAACGTGTACAAAAACGCCCTCCCCCGCCATGATTTAAAACACAGTGTAAACATATACTGTGTAAATATTGTATCAACTTAGTCTACCCCGCGAGACACAACAAAAACACAGCTTCGATCACAACAGCCTCCACGCTCCTGTTGTTCACGTTGTTATTCTTTGTTTTTTCTTGTTGAACGGCGAGCACAAATGACGTCACTGTTGACTGGTTTGCATCAATTCTTAGTACCCACCGTCAATGCAAATGCAACCGGCAAAATGGTACTGGGAAATTGTTCGAGCAAAAATCCTTCAGTACTTTAGTACTGTACTTTTATTCTGGAACTTAAGTGGTGCAAAAGGCTCTAATTGTGCTATGTTGGCATTTCATCACGGCCCTGTTTGCTATTGAAGCTTGACTTTTAGTTATTTATATGCAAATGTTCTAAACAAATGTAACATTTTTCCCATTCACAGTTTTTGCTGTTGAACTGTATACATAAATTGTCAATCATAAATATATATATTAAATATATAATTTATCTTACAAAAATAAAAGTGCATGCAGAAAATCTAGTTTGGTTTGAATCATCCTCAATCTTAAAATTGTTATCTTTATTTAAAATGTATTTAAATTAGATAATCATACTGGGATTTTTGCTAAAATTGCTGGGTGTGGCGCCCTAGAAAAACAACCACCAGTTGCTGCTGGTTACTGCAACATTCATCATATGTGTGGGTATTTATTATGTATATATAAATTTAAAAACACACACATACAGTATGTATTTTTAAAATATTTATATTTTTGTAAATATCTTTAATATGTAAACATATTTTACGTAAATATATACATGCATGTGTTTGTATTTATATATGCATAATAAACATACAACGCACACATATTTAAACAAAACTTTTATTTTGGATGCTATTAAGCACATTTAATAATTTGACAGCACTAGTAATTAGTTTAAATATATATATGTTAATGTTAATACCCATGTATTAGTATTGGGTATTATACATAGCACATTGGTATCATCTCTGACTGACTCTAAATTTAGGAGTTGGTAAAACCTTGCATAAACCCAAGGTGAATTTTATACCCATTAGAACCAAACTATTCCGTCACAGGAAGTTTTGTGGTTGTGAGTTACAACATCACTATCTTTGTGTTTTTTTTTTTGGATTGCTTAAAACTCTGTCTCTTTCTAATAATGTGATTCTGAAAGTCAACTCACAGGCGTTTCGGTGGCTCACACTTAAACAGCTCAAAAAGTAGGCAAGCCCCAAACCCCCCCAGAGCTCTACTGACTCACAGCTGGAAGGAAAGAGTGCAAGGCTGCCTGTGTCAGAGAGGGAGGGGATATTTGGTGTGGGGAAGAGGTGACATTTCAGCGATGCGGGGGCCGCAGCGATACAGCGTGGGCAGAAACTTAACACATAAACCTGTAGTGCAGCTCTCTGAAAATAGCATGCTATGCAAAGTGGCACGCTTGCCATAAATGTGCAGCCTACACACCGATTCTCTGTCACAACAAGAGCATTTGGGTTTTAGTGCACTTTCGATGCCCTAAAAGTTTTGGGCAAAAAAAAACTAATTCAAAACTACTAAAGGATAGGTTTTAGGCAGAGTACGAACAACCCTTCAGTCATTACTAGACTTGTAATATATTATGCCTTGATTGCCTTGTAAAAGGATTACATAATCAAGTGCTAAATAATTAATAAAATACCATCTTAACTGAAACTGTAAGCAAATTGAGTAAGTATCTTTCTGCTCCTAAAAGATCATGATGTGTACTTTACAATGACTGAAGTGCTCTTAAACCTAATCCAGATGTCGTCAGTAAAGTTCATCATAATATAGTAATGCTACAATATTTTGGTTTTCTGTTTGTTCCGAGATAACACGTTGAATCACAGTAACTGACTCATTGTCCAATTTGTATTAGATAGGAATAATTCCCGAACTGTTGAGTTCTGAATCTCCAGAGTTAGTGTGAAACTGGAACAAGAGTGTAAAAGGAAAACAAAAGCAGAGCAGGATGTTATGGATCCGGCCACGTATGTTTGGTAAGGTGCTCCTCTGATTGGTCAGCTGGACTACAGAGGGAATTCCAGTCCTGTTGGTTTACTATCCATCCCATGAGTCATCTGTGTACAGCAGGAAAAGTTCCCAGATGACCTGTCGCCTCGGGTGCATTCCAGAAAACTTTCCTGAAGGCCGGAGACATAACTGTCTTCTTGTGATTGTTGAGTCTGTTCAATTGTGGTACAGTTCTATTTTTAACCGTAATTATAAATAATTATAAATAGTCTCTTTGGAGTAAGCAGGTAAGCCTGGGCCTGGTCGTGTGATGTCAAATTCAGCGAAAGTTTCTCACGTGTGTGGCGCCCGAGAGACTGATACTGGGAATCAGTGAGTGATTTGCATGGTCACGTCATGCTGCGAGCCCTTCAGTGGCCTGACTCATTCTCTACCAGCGCTCTATAGGATGGATCCCGTAAATTTCATCATCATGTAGTTATGATTTAAGCAGCCCCACAGAACACTGTTCAGGGGTTGCCCCCAGCAAAACTACAGCCTTGAGTCGGAGTCGAGTCAGTTAAAACTGCAACTGGGGGTGTGTGTGTGGACTCTATAGGAAACATTCAAGGGGAAATCACTTTTTCAGGTGTTTTTTTTTTCTTCTTTTTTTTTTTGTAACTTTTCAGTAAGTTACTGTTTTGACTCATGGTTCAAAAACCCGCTCACCCATCACTCTTAAAAGCTAGACAATGCTCAAATGGCAACAATGGTGAAAAGCTTTGATTTCATAATACAGATGTAAGTGGAATTACCTGCGTGACATAGTTCAAAACATTCTGAGCACGTAAAGCTGTCTTATTTCATGGAATTTGAACACATTTTGAAATGTCTACTGATTTTGAGAGCATTTGAACCTTTGTAACCTTCTATAACTCAACATTAGTACTGTCAAATAATTAATAGGATCCATAATAAAAGTTTTTGTTTGCATAATTTATGTGTGTGTGTGTGTACTGTGTATATTTATGATGTATATATAAATACAAACAGTAAATATTTTGAAAATATTCTATTATTTGAATAACATTAGTGATTTCAATGATTAATCGTGATTAATCACATCCAAAATAAAATGATTTTTTTACATTATATATGTGACCCTGGAGCACAAAACCAGTCTGAAGTCACTAGGGTATATTTGTAGCAATAGACAAAAAATACATTGTAGGTCAGAGTTTTTCTTTTATGCTACAAATCATTAGGTTATTAAGTGAAGATAAGGTTTCATGAAGATATTCTGTAAATTTCCTACTGTGAATATATTCAAACTTAATTTTTGAGTAGTAATATGCATCGCCAAAAACTTTAAAGATGATTTTCTTGCACCCTCAGATTCCAGATTTATTGTATTTCACTCAAATACTGTCCTATACATCTTCCATACATCAACGGAAAGCTTATTTAATCAGCTTGTACATGATGTATAAATCTACATTTTGAAAAATGTACACTTATCACTTACGGTTTTGTGTATATTTTTTATGTATATATAAATACACACATATACAGTGTATATTATTATTAAATATTTTTAGTATTTATATATATTATATATAAATATACTTCATATATGAACATAACTAACATATTTTTCTTAAATATATGCATGTATGTGTTTGTATTCATATATGCATCATACATCACACAGCAAACAAAATCTTT
>JAUCMR010000153.1:106148-121064 GCA_032357425.1 Enteromius argenteus | reverse complement strand
ATTATTACAATTAATGACAAAAATAATGTTTGGAAATGTAAACTGATATTTCGCTACCGCAAAAGATAGAAATAACCCACTTAAAACCTTTTTTTTTGTTGCTGAAAATACTAGTGGCCTAAGACTTCTGCACAGTACTGTATATATATATATATATATATTATTAGCGCAGAACTGCTTTGTTTACAGCTGCATCGCTGCTTAAACGCTACCTGCGGTCAGAGACTGAATCTGCATTTTAATTCAGCACATCTGCTGTTTTTGTTTTGCTCAGATGTTTTATGTAATATAGCTTCATAAAGCTAAAGTCAGGTCAAATGAGATCAGGGTTTAGACTAAGCCAGGATTAGGCCATAGATTAATTAGGACATTTAAGTCATTTTTATAAACATGCCTTAGAAAAAGTCATTACTGGTGTGCATCTTAAGACAAAACAAAGGCACTAACATGTTTTAAGATCAGTCAGTGCAAGTTTCTTTCAGCTGAAACAGCTCAGATTTACATTTAGTCTAGGACTAGGCTTAAGCCTTGTCTGTGAAACTGGGGACATGGTTTCTAAACGATACATCTAATTTATCTCAAAAACTGCTCATGACGCATGCCTGCAGCATCTGTGTTTGGATCATGATTGAAATGCAGTGGTTTCTAATTGTAAATGGAAAGACTGCAGGTAAGCCTTGGTTTATTAATATAAAGAGATTTCTGCTATCTGTGTTATTTGATTTGGGATTTGAATTAAAATTTTGTTATTTAATTTAATTTTGTTATTTGTTATTTTTGTTATTTGAATTTCCCCTAAAAATCTGCAGCATTTTGTTTGATAAATCATGAAAGAACACCATTTCATTTTTAATGTCTTAACTCTAATTTAAAAAAAACGTTAAAAAGAAAAAATAAATAAAGTCAACTATCTTCATCACAATTGGTCGGTACATCACTCACCAAAGCTCAAGTAAAGTATGTTTCCCACTTACCCCGTTTTTGATGTTTGTCTCCCATCGTAAGGACATATTTCTGAGATCAAATAACTTGATGTCACCATTGTCGTAGCCAGCACACACACAGCGGTCCTCGTCATTAAAAGCGTGACCTGGAGAAAAAACACGCTAACTTTCAAAAAAACATGGATTTCACGTGAAATGATTTTCTTCGATTTCCCTAAAAGCATATGCGGGCCTTAAACTTCTGAACAGATTTGAGTGTGAGTTAATGAAACGGCTTCTGCTCCTTTCGACCAGTGAACTTTCCTTTTGTTTGTGACTGTTTTAGTCAAAGTTTGTTTATAGAGACTGCATTTACAAAAGGCATTAAATGCATATATTAGAAATGCATTATCTTCACTAAGGTTTAAAGACCTGGAAATGACCATTTTTAAATACAGTAGGGCTTTTCACACTTGAAATAGTTAACCCTGGGTTC
Source organism: Enteromius argenteus (assembly GCA_032357425.1). Lineage (NCBI taxonomy): Eukaryota > Metazoa > Chordata > Actinopteri > Cypriniformes > Cyprinidae > Enteromius > Enteromius argenteus. The sequence continues at coordinate 119,645 of JAUCMR010000153.1, read as the reverse complement.
CTCTAAGCCCTAAAGAAACAGAATCCAGGGTTATCTAGCTTCACACTGTTCAGAATTCACCTTCAGTTAACGACCGGGTTCTCATAAGCTGCCGTTTCCCACTGTACACTCCTCAGACCCGGCTTAACCTGCTTATTTATCAGTGTCTTTGACCTGGTTATGCATCAGCTCTAACGCTGCACATCCTCCTTTTATGCACTGCAGACTGTACTGACATGAAAGGACTTCTCAGACTGTAAAAACAGGTTCAGAATATAAGTCAGGGTTAAGCACACTATGAAAAGCCCTCGTGATATTTTGAGATTCTGCATGACCATGAGAACTCAGAATGAGAGTAAAACATCAGAACAAACCTTCATTCCTGTTTTAATGGGACACCTACAATATGAGTCACAAAAACACGCACCAAAAGCGACGGTCCAGCAGTCTCTCTTGGTTTCTCCCTCCATGGGCTCCATGTTCACCACAGGCGTGTCTTTCTGCCTGGAGTCCCACACTTTGACTGTTCCTGTTGATAAAACCAAACATGTGACTATCAAATTATCATTACCAGAGGAGATCAAAACAAAATGTGAGCCGAGCTGGATGATGACATCACTGTCTCCTGTAGAGCTGCTTCAGGCTGAACTTTCCACATTTATTGAACTGAATCAACACTGGACTGACTGCAGCTGAACATTGAGGACAAATATGTTCTGTGTCAGTTCCTAGTCAAATAAAGTATATTGTCCATGTATGTGTGATCAAAAGCGATGTGCAAAGTAAGTCTAGTCACCATCTCGGCTCCCAGTGACGATCTCAGGGGCCCCGTCACCGATGCCCAGTCCCCCTACTCCATCAATGCTGTTGATGATCTCCTGGTGTGCTTTCACCGAGTACACCGGGTTCTCCGGCACCTCCAGGTTCCTATAAAACAAAGTTTCATCTCAAATTGCACATCACTGTGGCCGGAAACATGGACAAAACCTCAAAACAACCAAACGTTATCCTACCAAACATTGAGACTGCCGTCGAAGTCTCCCGTGGCCAGATGCCTCTGCTGGAGAGATGTGGCTCCAAACGTCCCGCACTTGATCGGCTTGGCTTTTTCTATCTGGAGCAAAGAATCGTGTCATAAAACAGTGCTGTCAAAGGATTTATCGCAATTAATTGCATCCAAAATAAAAGTTTCTGTTTACATATTGTACAGTATAAATAATGAACATGAATACAAGTCTATACATACAAATAGGTTTTCTAAATATATTCTGGATGTGTATTTATACATAATAAATATTTTGGATGTGATTAATCACGATTAATGACTGGGCAGCAGTATTTATAAAACACCACATCACCGCGCAGGAGGGACGAACAAATATAATTTCACATAATCTACAATTAAACATTAAATTCACGATAAAGACTATTTCCACACTACAGCCTCCAAATAATAATTACGAATGAATAAAATGTAGTTATCTGCTGTCAAAAATATCCCCCAAGAAAGACAAAAGCTTGAACTGAGGTTTTAAGTTTAAGACATCTTATTTTGTGTCTCAAGTTGTTGATAATTACGTTTTAAAAGCTATTTCAAAACTCGTTTGGGCTGTAAGGTAATTATTGATCACGAGGCCCGAGTAAACAAACGCTTCGCTGTTGCCATGACAACCGGGCGTTAGGAGTTTTCTCGAAAGCGGCTGACGCTCATCAAAGTGGCTCGGCCTTCACATGTTTGCTGTCCAGCTAACGTTAGACAAGTCTGACCTCTCTGACCAGCTGCAGCTCGCCGTGCTGGATCTCGTAGATCTGCAGGACACCGGTTCCACGGGCAAAGTTTCCCATGCAAACGAACTTCGCGCTGCAGGGGATCCACCTGCTGTCAAACACCGTGTAGTTCAGACTCTTCTGGATGTGCGCGATGATCTGGGGCTTCTCGAGCGCCGCCGACATGTTGCTTAATTATCGATTTAATCAAACTGCAGAATCCCGTCAGTTTACACAGAAGAGACCACAGCAGAGCTGCCCGAACAGTGCGCTCGTGTGTTTCCTATTGCGACAAGGACCCTCCCACAACACATAGCTGGCCTACTCCGAGCCTGAGCAAAATCAACGGCAACTCTTTACCAAGCGGATAGACTATAATAATAGCTAGTTTAATATATATAGTTTAAAAGATTACGTGATTTAAAATCATTTTAGCAGCTAGCACGAAAACGTACGATTCTTTTAATAAGTCATAGCATTTGGCACCTGTTTGGGCAGCAATAAGGTCCTTCCTGTAACATGGCCGAAGCCACATGTTCGTGGTAAACATCTCTGCTGGACTGTAATATTTAAAGTCCCGTATCACAATGGAGACGGTGTCAAACACGGCAGCGGAGGTGAGCGCTGCTATAGACTGCGATGGAAACACAGACACGTTTGAGAAAGTCAAGTCAAAGAGGACTCATAAACGCAAGCGAGACGCGACGGAGGCGGACATGCAGCCCGAGGAGGCTGTAGCGGCCAAGAGACCGCAGTTCCCGGCCTTATCAGGAGACCAGCTCACGGTAACTCACCGCTCGTGTCCCGAGCGTTATATATCTCTCTTCACAAATATCTGTGGGTCTGTTCGTGTCGAACCTTGTTCTCGAAGTGTTCAGACCGGTTAGAAACGATCCCTGCACAATCGCAAGCAGTGTTGGGGAAAGTTACTTTCAAAAGTAATCCGTTACAATATAGCGTTACTCCCTGAAAAGTAACAAATTACGCTAGTTATGTTGTTTTTGGAATGTAATGCGTTACGTTACTTCTGAGTTACTTTTTAAGTCTGGACAGACTTGCTAGTTCGTTTTTAATATATACCATTTTTTGCAAATGTAAAAGCCCTTTCGCAACAAAAGTGCCTCAGACTGCATTAATTCTCGTTTGTACAGTAGATGACGCAGAAGAAGGCTCAACACTATTCAGTAATAACACAAATGTTAGTATAGGGTTGAATTATATGATCGGAAGTCAGTAGTGAAGACTTTGGTTAATAAAATGGGATTAAATAAGTGATCTTATTTAACATTGAATTATAGCAGGTTTGTTTATTCCGAGTCTCATTTAACTAGTTATTTTGAGGATTACTGAATCAGTTTTTGTGCAGGTCGGTCAGTTTTCCAGGCTGTGACTGTCTTGTTGTTTCAGGGAGGTGCTGTGGAGATGAGGAAGGTGCCGGTTCCTGCTCACCGTTACACTCCTCTGAAAGACAACTGGTTGAAGATTTTCACGCCCATCGTAGAGCATCTGCAGCTCCAAGTGCGCTTCAACCTTAAAACCAGAAACGTAGAGATTAAAGTGAGTTCTGACAGTTATTTTGGATAGTTTCCCACTAATAACACAATCATCTCGAGTAATGTCGGATCATTACCTTCAAATGACATGAAGTGGTGTTGTTTTGCAGACGTGCAGAGAAACGTCCGACATCGGTGCTCTGACCAGAGCTGCTGACTTCGTGAAGGCCTTTGTTTTAGGCTTTCAGGTGGAGGTGAGTGTGAATCATGTTCAGATGTTCAAAATGCTTGCGAAACATGAATGAAACATCTCAAAAATGTATTCATTAATACTAATGATTCCTATGGTTGGTAAACAAATACATTACTGTTCAAAAGTCTCTTCTGCTCAGCAGAGCAAGTAAAAAAAAAACCCACAGAAAAATGCTGTTTTCGAAGTAAATATCTGTTGAAAGGTCATTTGTTCTTGTGATCAGATCAGAAATTTCAGCATCATTAATCCAGTTTTCAGTGTCTTATGATTCTTCTGCTGATTTGCTGCCCAGGATTCTTGTGGAAACAGTGAAACATTTATTTTTCAGGATTCTTTGATGGACAGAAAGTATATTTATTTATTATGAATGTATTTTTACATTTATGCACACCAATTTGTAAAAGTTTGGGATTACTTTATTTATATGTATATATAATTTATACACACACACATATTACCAATTTTTTAGATATACATTTTTTCTAAATAGAATGTCTATATAAATGTCTAAAATGCAACTTTTGATCATTTTAATTTGTCTTTGGTGAATAAAAGTATTCCCAAGCAATCCCAAACTTTTACAAATTAGTGTGCATAAATGTGAAATATTTATATAATATTTATTTATTTATACACTGACTAATTTAGACAAGAAGAAATCATGATTTTCAGCTATTTAAGACACCTTTTAAACAAATTATTATATCGTTATTGACTGTAACATTTTATAATTCATAACAATTAGTAAAGAATAATGCTAAATAAATTAAAATAATTAAAAATATAACCATTTAGGGGGAAAAAAAGCAGAAAACAATGACTTTGTACACCAAATGTGTGTGCATATAGTTTGTGTGATTTTTATTTATTTTTTTTGTTATATTCCTCAGGCCTTTATTTCAGTAGTTTGCTATTATTCTTATATGGTGGTATTATTCAGAGATTGTGCAGTAATGCTCTTGTATGTCACTGCGCAGGATGCTCTTGCTCTGATCAGATTAGACGAGCTGTTTCTGGAATCGTTTGATATCACAGACGGTGAGTCTTTAACCTCAGTCACTTCACAGGAGGGAGTTTTGTCCAGTTGCTGATGATTCTGTGTGTTTGCAGTTAAACCTCTGAAAGGAGATCATTTATCCAGAGCCATCGGCAGGATAGCAGGGAAAGGAGGAAAAACCAAGTTCACCATCGAGAACGTGACTAAAACGAGGATTGTGCTCGCAGACACGTGAGTAATATGGTCCTAACTTTAAAGCTACATTAAAACAGATACGGCACAAGTTATTTTGTATTGAAATGTAGTAATAAGTCATGTTTTATTATCATGTTTGTAGTTTGTAGGCACTTCACTTTGGCAGGGCTGCCGACGCAGACAGCACAGATGTATTCATTCCTAAAACTTGTTCATTCGTTCCTACATATTCATTTGTGGCTACTGACCATGTTTCAATAAACCCATAATTTAATGTGAGAACAATTCAAGTGATAGTAATAAATTATTAATCTTTAATTCCCCTGTATTTACCACGTTATGTGAAAACAATGATTTAAAATGAACAACAATAAAATAAACCTGTGAATCTAGAGAGTGAGACAGCGAGGATTTGGGAAGAGAATCAAATATTATTAAATTCATGACCCTCCAGCAGAACAGAAGCTGACAATCGATTGTGGAAATGATCAAAAATTAACATCCCTAGTTGTAAGAAAATGTAGTTATATACAAGTACTTAGTGAAGTGAAAAAGTAAAGTGGGACCATGGGACCATATATTTTTTAAATGCAACAGAAACACAAAGCTACCAAGCTATAATAGTTTTTTTGATATATAGTGACCATGGCTTTATGTACACTTCATGACTGAATGCATAGTTGATTCTTTCATTTTGATTTGGGTTTTTTCTATACAGGAAGGTTCATATTTTGGGATCTTTCCAGAATATTAAAATGGCACGAACAGCGATATGCAACCTCATTCTCGGTTGGTGAAAGTTAAACTTCTAATGTATGCGTCTGATTGCAGAATTACTCAAAATAAGAGCAAACATTTACGCTTCATGTAACTTTTGCAGGAAGTCCTCCATCAAAGGTGTACGGCAACATTCGGGCGGTGGCGAGCCGAGCAGCGGAGAGGTTTTAGCACACGCTCACGGACTGATGCAGAAATAACCATTGACATTATTAATGCCATATTGGCCTGCTTGTGTGTGTGAATGATACTCTGACTGATGTGAGCCCCGGTGGACGGCTGACACCTCCAGCATCTGGATCTTCACATAAGAAACACTTCACCAATGAAAATCAGACGCGTGTGGATCCAACAATAAAGTTTTACATGTTTATTGATTCATACGGTATCAAGTAGTCCCATAATAGTTGATTTGATGCAGCATGCAGAATAGACATAACTAATGAGCTTCATGTGTCTTCCTATGCATGAGACACGCTTTCATTCACCAAAAGCTGCAGACAAACCCATTTTCTCAAAGCGTGAGTAACTTAAGTCTGTATTAACAAAACAAACGGGCAAATAACGTGAGCTGAACCTGAAAAGAATATACGTCTGTTCCAATCTAATTTGGCAACTTAATGCAGTTCATGGTTCTTTTGATATCGGATATAAATTTCACAGCTTAAGTGTAAACCATTGGAACAGATGAAGGTAAGCATGCAGAAAGGAACGAGTCAAAGCAAGCACGGCAGAAGCCTCGTACAGTATGTGGCGTTATTACTGACGTATAATATCGATATGCTGAGATCAGAGATGAATTTGGTTATGCTGCTCCTGTCATGCATGTAAACATACAGAGATTTTTATTTGAAGTGCTAGTCTTGTTAAAATGATTAAACTCCATACTAACCGTCTTTACAGGATGCGTGTATTGATTGGCTGTGGATGTCATACGTTTATCAAAGCACACAGATCTGCTGCTGTTACAAAAGATGGACGTGAATATAATCCATGTATTAGAGACGATTGGCACACGGCGCTCACGAAACGCTTCACAGCACTAGATCTGGAGCTATCGGCGTGAGTTTCTTTACACGGAGCAAAATTAAATGTGAGCCAGGAGCACAAAAGCACTCATCAGTAGAAGGAATATTAGGAGAAATAGCCAACAATACATTGTATGAGTCAAAAATACCATATTTAGTAACACTTCATTTTAAGGTGTCCATAATACAGAGTAATTACCTAGTAAGTACTTAGTAGTAGCCATTGTACTTACATGAAAAAAATCATGTAAATAAGTTATGGAACCGTTTGTACTTACAGTTCGTAATTATGTAGATGTAACAGACTGTTATGTTAGAATCACAGAATATTACACAGGCTTAAGCTACTTAGAGTGTATCAAGATTGTACTTAAGTGTAAGTATCTGTGTAACGTGTAACAGTAGCTGTCTGTTACATCTATAACTAACTATAACTATATTTTATTTCATGTAAGTACAACGGCTGCTAAGTATTTAATTAGGTAATTACTCTGTATTATGACACCTTAAAATAAAGTGTTATCCTAAAATCATTAGGATATTAAGTAAAGATAATGTTCCATGAAGATATTTTGTAAGTTTGCTACCATAAATATATTACAACTTAAATTTAGATTAGTCATATGTATCTTCATTTGGACAACTTTAAAGGCGATCTTCTCAATGTTTCGATTTAGTTTTTTGCACCCTCAGATTCCAGATATTCCTTACATTTTTTTATTCAGAAATTCTCAAAAAGACTTCTCCTGGGATGATTTTAACATTTTTGTCATGCATTAAGCTGCAAGACTATATAATTGTTCTTATCACTCTTGTTTTTGTTATTATTTTTATATTTCGATCAATTGACCTTTATGACTGGTTTTGTGCTCTAGTGTCACAAATGTTTAACTCATCGAGCCACATTAATTTGATAACCATCAGCAGCATCTTCTGACAGATGAGACTCGCTGTGACATTCAGTTGTTGATTGTAAGTGTGACTTCAGCGATTTCGTGATCACCGTGTGCCGTTCCACCTGCGATTGTCATTTAGATGAAGAAATTGGTATTAATGAAGCAAACCAAATCATTTTGTCTTGGTAACTTTCTACTGGACTCCAGACCTAACAATATAAAGGTTATATCACGATCAATACAAAAACAGTTATTAAACATGGTTAAATGCTAGAATGCTATAAATAGTGTAATATCACAAAGTGTAAGAGAAGGAAGCCAGCTGGTGCGTCTTTACGTCATGCGGTCGAACAAGCTTCTGCACAGAATGGTGGCGAGAGCTTTGTTCTGTATGTTTTGCTTGGCACATCATACCTACGTATACTTATTAGATCATACTCCATACCTTAAAAAAGACGGAACCAAATAAATATAAAAAAAAAGAAGCATTAAAAAAAAAAAACCTAAATAAATATGGACAAGCCAATGCTCTTTCCTCTTGAACGGAGATGCTCTTTCAGTGTCCATGAGCCCATAAAGTGCTATACCTGGTTATCGAGCGGACGTGAGTTCAGTAACACTTACACGCTGGCTTCACAAGGCTTCTATTTGACAAAAGTGGATTAAATACTTCCATTGAAACACACAGAGAGCATTTGCTGGATATCTTGAGCAGGTCGTCAGAGATGGAGAGGAAAGCGGATCTGCCGGAGATGGACTCGCTCACACATCCACCACCATCTTCTTGTGTATATCAAGACCTCCGACGACCTGAACATGCAAACAAGAAACAGACCAATGCATTAACCACACAGAATCAAACAGCTGTTATTAGGCTTCTCTGATGTGAACCGACATGATCTTTAACAATAAATGTTTTTGTTTACATAATATATGTTTGTGTACTGTGTATATTTATTATGTCTATATAAATACATATGAATGCATATATTTGAGAAAAATGTTACATTTATAATATATATATATATATATATATATACACACACACACATGCAAATGCATGTAAATATTTTCAAATTGTGTTTTTATATGTACATAAATATACAAAGTTCACACACATATACTGTATACTATGTAAACAAAAACTTTATTTGGATGTCATTTATCATTTGACAGCACTATTTTAAACTGAAAAAGGAAAAAACACTGAGTATGCCACACCTATAATGTCATTTCCTTATAATTGCAATTTAAAATAACCGTTTTGTATGTGAATATCTGTTAAAAAAATATATATATTTATTATTTTCAGCATCATTCAGTCTCCAGTGTCACATGATCCTTCCAAAATCATTTTAATATGCTAAATTTAATATTCTAAAAAAATAAATAAAAATAAAATATATATATATATATATATATATATATTATCATTAAGTTGAAAATGGCAGTGCTGCTGCCCAGTGTTAGTGGACACTGCGATGCATTTTATTTTTCGTGATTCTTTGAGGAATAGAAAGCTCAAAAGCCTTGATTTGAAACAGAACTCTTTTGTAACTTTATAAATGTCTGTACTTCGATCATTTTAATGTGTCTAAAGTAATCAGAGTTCAAATAAATTTTCCATGCTTCTTTGGTGTAATGCCCTCTAAAAATGCTAAAGTTGTTAAAAAGCTGTTGAATTGTGTGGAGTTTGGTTTAAATGATCTTACAGCACAGAATTCCTCGAAAGATATTCTCCCATCGCCGTCCTTGTCTGCGTTGATGATGGTCTTGTCCACTATCTGCTGCAGCTGAGTGTCCTTCAGATTGTTGCCCACCATCATCTTCAGCACCTGGAACAGCTCTCCGTTGGAAATGTAGCCGTCCTTGTCCATGTCGTAGATCCTAAAAGCGACTGGATCCAGGAAAACAGCACATGATGGCTAAGAGTCCAGTGCAGTCTGGTGTAGATCAGAGGTGAAGTGTGTGGTACTCACAGCGCAGTTTCTGCTCCTTATCACCCTTCACACTGAACTGAGAGACGCCTTCTATAAACTCTACACACACACACACCTGATCAGTAACCCTAGAACTCAATCACACACACACATGCATTTGCATAACAGTTCAGTGACGTCAAGTCACAACGATTTAACAATACAGACTGTGTCAGAGCTGCTTTACACCATGAAAGGAATAGTGCACCCAAAAATGAAAATTATGTCATCATTTAATGAGAAGAAGAGAATTGTGTGTATGATTTAGCAAATCAAGGGAATGAAAAGTAATCACTTGCACATTTTTTATTTCAAGTTTTTTCCCTGTATGTCATGTGTGGGACTCTATACTATTCCATGTCCATCAGACAGCTCCAGCTTAAATTGTTTGTGTAGTTGATTTATCCAGCCGCTTTGTCATGCAGGGTACGTCCTTTTCTAAGTTCCCATTTAGGTGAACTTCTATGCTGTAAATAATTTTTTTTAATGGTTTTAATTTTAGTTAACTATAAACACCCTTCGGAGACAATACAGAGATACTTTAATCGAGACAGAATTTGTGAATTTGAGAGAACGTGAATGTTCTTGCAAACAACACAAAGGCTTCTGTTCAGGATGTGATGCAACAGGTCTGAGCTACTTTAAGCTCATTTTTCTTGTAGCACTTCACAGCTGCAAGCCTGAGTTTGAGTTCGTACGCACATGATGTGCATGCAGTGCTCAGAAAACATTCGATAAAGACATTCAGATTCAACATGCAATGCATTAAAATCATTACATGGCATCATACATCAATTTCACTAAACTCACCAGCATGTGCAGACCACATTTCATCTAACAATCACAAACTACACATTACAACAAAAACAGAGCCTATTTGAAAAAAAACTGTAAAATTTCATCTGGCATTTCATGTGGTGCTGTCCAATGATTAATCAATATTAATCACATTCAAAATAAAAGTTTCTGTTTACATAATAAATGAGTGTGTAATGTGTCTATTTATTATGTATATATGAATAAAAACACATGCATATGTTTAGGAAAAATTTTATGATTAAATTACAATATAATATATATATATAAATAATAAAAATAAATAATTAAATTTAATGTGTCATGATATTATTTGTTATGCTGGTTTAGATTAAATAGAAATGCAAGTAATTTTTTACTGTACTAATGAGAATTATGATTACTGTAAAAAATAAACAGAAATTTATATATATATATATTTTATATATATATTACTTAGAGAGAGAGAGAGAGAGAGAGAGAGAGAGACAGGCTTCATTTACAGTCACAGAATAATCAGTGAAATGTGACCTTCACATGTTTTCTTGAGATGCATTTAATGTAAGATTTCCACTTTCAAATAAACAATGCATTTGGTTTCTGGCATGCCTCACCTTTGAAATCCACCTCTCCGTTTCCGTCTGTGTCGAATATATCGATGACTCTCTGCACCAGTGGGTTCTGCTGTAACTCGGGCAAGGACATGAACTCCTCCACGCTGAGGGATCCCGAGTTATCTAGGTCGAGTTTCTTAAACCTCTTTCCCAGCCTTTTAATCTCATCAGCATCGACTGGCGTGGAGCGTGAGAAAAGGCCAGACACACACAATAAACACAGAAATGGACAACATTAGCAAACACTCTAGCACCTGTACCCATCGCTTAGTCGTTTGTCTGAGAGGCAGACCAATCCAGCCTCCATCTAAGCTTCAGCCAAACTACTCAACTAACAGCATCAAATACTGGCAGAGGACTGAAGCGTGACACTCACATCCCGTGACGGGATCCTTGGCTGTGGCTGGCCTCACACGGGACACTACACACAAAGGTTTGCCCATCGCACTGTACCGAAGAGCCATGCGGATCCCACCTCGCTGCCTAATACCACTGAGCCCTGAACACCAGACTCACTCACTGTAAGCTCTTTCAGAGCGAGTCACATGACCCTTCAGTCGACCTCCACAACAGCTGAAGCTAGCACTCTTTACTACACTGAAAACTGACATGAACATATCTGTATTATCATACACTGCCAGTCAAAGGTTTGGAATAATTTAGATTTTTATTGCTTTTAAAATAAGTCACCAAGGCTGCAGTTTAGGGATGCACTGATAACACTTTTGTTAGAACAAAGCCCATATACAGATACTTTTATTTTTTAGTACTTACTTGCCGAGTACCAATACCTGTATTTTAATTGCATTTTTGATTAAAAAAATATTGGGTACCTAAAACTAAATAATATGTGAGCTTAGAGCACAAAGTAGCTCAATATCCAACAATACATTGTATGGGTCAAAATTATTTTTATGACAAAAATTATTAAAATATTGAGTAAAGACAGTGATCCATGAATAATTTATTTTGTGATTTTCTCAATATTTCCTTTACATAAACCTCAATGTAAAGCTTTTTTAATTCACTTTTCAGATGATGTATGAATCTCAATTTTGAAAAATGTACCCTTATGACTGGTTTTGAGTCAAATATGAATATTGTTAGTTGGCCTAGTTAATTTAGCAAATGGATATTTCCTTCAGTTATCACGTGACACTGAAGACTGGAGCAATGATGCTGGAAATTCAGCTGTGATCACAGAAATAAATTACATTTTAACACATATTCATAAAGATAATTGTTGTTTTAAATTGCAATAATATTTCACAATATTGCCATGTTTTTTACTGTATTTTTGATCAAATAAATGCCTTTTTGACTAAGACATTGTTCAAAACCATACAAAAAAACTTTGTCCCCAAACTTTTGAGTGACAGCATAGATGCCAGGTACATCCAAGATATTATGTCCAGTTCTAAGTCTTGTGAAAAGCTTTTTTTAATTTGACTACTGTTATTTCAGTGCTGATTAATATCAGCTGTGAGATGATCTTAGTTATGATTCCAGTCATCTCAGTCCCCTCCGTAACAATCATGTCTGTGTAAATGAGCTAATCTAGTTTATCAGACTTGTGTTGCCAGGCAACTACAGGTGTGTGGATCATGAAAACCGTGATATCTGTTCACCTGCACTGCTGTCACAGAAATAACATGCTAATAACACACGCACATCCATTAACTCTGTGCTCAGATCAGTGGCGATGATGAATCACCTGTAATTAACGCAATTACCACAGCTGAGGTGATCGAGAGGATCACACTGTTAAAAGCGTGACGATGGCAGGAGGTCAAGCTATCGATGCATTAGTACAGTGATCTTCACTGAGCCAGTGATGTGAGAGAGGCAAAACTGATCACAAATAAAAAATAAATAAATCAATCAATTACACAAGACATTGACACTGAAAAATATTACACACCAACACAACTGTCTTCATCAGGGTATACAAGACTATGGAAGCTTGTTCCTGCCACTGAATTAAACAAAGTAATTTCTACATTTTTTATTCAGATGGTTAGTTTGTTCCTTAAAATGAATAAAATAGCTAAATTAACTAAGCTTCTCATGAGTAATAGAAAGCTTTGCCTTGCCCAAAGGTGATATGTCATACTCGAGCTTCAATAATAGCTGGGTTTCATCATGAGCAGATGGACGTATAAATAAAGTCTGGAATGTGCTGCTCTCTGAGCTTCTGCTCATGTATGACAGCTTGTTTCAGATACATCAACGTTACTCTCTCGTCGACGGCCAAAGCCTGACATCACCCTATTAATGACCGCCGGGCAAGACCTGAGGAGCTCTTATTTTTAGCTGTGAGCTCATAAGAAGCCCCCTAAAGCGTCCTGAGGGAAATCACCACCAACACGGGACTCCAGTGCACAGGCCGGGTTATTTTGAGTGCTCACAGACAGTTTGGGATGCTTATGGCCTCTGCCACATGCTAGGATGACACACATTACTCCACATACGCTCCTGTAAATAGGTCATTTGCATGAGGGTCGTTCCAGCTGGAATCATCAAATGGTCCCCACCTGACCCCCTCAGATTTGTCTCAAAAAAAATCTATGTGATGGGTAATATGCCCAATATTTCAGATCTCTACTGTGCGTACTTTTTTCACAAACAATCTGTAAAAAAAAAAGTTTGTTTTGGCATCACAGTCTGAGTGACCATGTTCAGACTGAAATATCTCCAGAACTAGTTGTGCCAGGTCCATGAAAT
>JAUCMR010000153.1:89997-101707 GCA_032357425.1 Enteromius argenteus | reverse complement strand
CACCTGCAGAACCACTCCTTTATTGGGGGTGTCTTGCTAATTGTCTATAATTTCCACCTGTTGTCTCTTCCATTTGCACAAGAGCATGAGAAACTGATTATCAATCAGTGTTGCTTCCTAAGTGGACAGTTTGATTTCACAGAAGTGTGATTGACTTGGAGTTACATTGTGTTTTGAGCAGTGTATGTTTGTACTGTGTATATTATAAATACATGCATGTATATGTATATATATATATATACATATATATATTTTTTTTTTTTAAATGTCATGTTTATATATCAAATATTTATATATAATAGAAAGAATATGAATATACATATATGCGATTCTATAATTGCAGGTACAATTGTTGTACAAAGTCATTAATTTTTTTGCCTTTTTCTTTAAATGGTTATTTTTTTTCATTATTTTAATTAATTTATTTTTATTCTTTACTAATTGTAATGCATTACGAGATGTTACAGTTCATAACAATATAATAATTTATTAAATGTCTTAAATAGCTGAAAATCCTGATTTCATCTTGTCTGAATTAGTCAGTATATTTTTTACATCATGTATCAATGTATTTATTGTATTGTATTTATTTATTGTTATCAATTTATTCAACTGATTTATAAAAGCCTTTAATAGTTAAGTTACTTAAATCTACAACATTAAATTATTTTAAATAATTTTTTTACTTAGAAAAAAGCGTGTCCATAAATCTTGCATCAGCTCTGTTACTAAACCATATTTTGCCTTTAAACTGGTGGAATTATCTCTTAGGAAATGATGTCACTCTCACCCTTTGATAGGATCTGAAAAGTATCTGTGCTCTCTCTGAGAAAACAGTTTAATCTAAAAACACTTTACACCAAGAGTTAACGTCAACTCTGTTACCACCATCAAAAGGAAAACAGAATTTATTACTGATCTCACATTGGGTTATTTAAAGTTCTTTTAATCATGTTTTCATTAGTGTCATGTTTTCTTAGCATTTATGTCAGCAAGTGGAGTTTGAAAAAAATTTAATAAATTAAAATTACTCTGTTAATTCTGTTACACTGTTGTCAGCAGTGTTATGCTATCTTGGTAACATAGTTTGATGGTGATAGACTTCAGACACCAAATGTACCTGCAATTATAGAATCACCCATATATACACACACATGTAAATATTTTCAAAATATATACTGTATGTGTGTGCTTTTATATATATATATATACACACACACACACACACACACATAATAAATATACACAGTACACAAACATATATTATAAAGAATTTTTTTTATTTTGGATGTGATTAATGGCAATAAATCATGTGACAGCACTACTCTATGCAAGAATATATTCTGATATCCAAGTAACACCTGTCTGGATGGTTGTAATAACTTATCAGCCCTAAAACTAAAGATTATTATTTTCTGCTAAAGGTAAAATTGTAAGCATGAGTAATAAAGTGGAGAGAACTGATATGATGGTTCTTCATTCTCCTTCACAATGCCCACAAAAGATGACTAACGCTCACAAACAGCTGCACACTGCCTGAGAGCAGGCCTCTGCTTGACTAATGTGTGTGTGTGTGTGATACCTGCAGAAAACCAGCCGCTAGCATTCCTATTGATCTCAACTCCACGCAGGAACAATGCTAACTTTACATGTCAGACAGCCGGCTCTTCCTGTCTAGGTGGGCGGTTCTCCACAGAATACACTGCAGTATGTACCAGACCTTATATGACGTCCAGCGAAAACTCTAGAAAGCCTTGACCCCTCAGGCATACTAATAATAACTCTTCAGTGCCTGAAGCAAGTCTATATGAGATCCATGATGGAGAAACATCAGAATAATTCGAATCATGGAATCCATGCACAGTAATAGAGTTACTGTAGATTGCAGAATGTCACCGATTAATCACATAAAATAATATTCGATCAAGTTTCCAAGAAAAAAGGTCCAATTTTACATAATTGCATTATTAAAATAAATGGTTAACATTTTGGGCTTTTATTTCACTACATCCATTTTTAATTAATACATTTACAAATGAAACCATAAAATAAAAAGCATACTTATTTATACTACAGTTATGTACTTTAAATGAATAAATGAATGGATTTATAAATAAATGCTTAAAGATTTAGGAATTGATTATATGCTTTTTGATTATTAAATCAATGAAAACTGAAAACAGCCAATACAAACAAATGAATAAATAAAATGGGAATCCAGAAAAAAAATATATTATTATTTTTTTTTATTTCATAGGGCTCTGTATCTCATATGTTTGCAGAGTGCCTCATTGAACTGCAGATCCTAATGAACATATCAAGAGCTCTGCATGACACTATTCTGTAAGGAAAGGCCATAAAAAAGCCATTCCTGGAGAATATGGGGCTGTAGCAGCTTAAATACTGAAGTAAAGCAGTCCTCCAGCTGCAATATCATCCCGGGGCCTTGACAGTATAAGCCAACTATGGTGGTGGCAGCACCTCATGATGCCTTGGTCTGAAGCTTGGAAGGTTTCTACACTGCTAGCATCATCAGAATTTTCAAAAAATATCATATAAATGCACATATACCGGCAGATATAAACTGCTTCGAGTTCTTCTATAGGCACACCAACTCAATATTTGAGTCAATGAAATTAAAACCCTTCTCATGAAGAGAACAGGAGTGTTTCAGGGCTGTGTGTGACCTCGAGTGGACGCAGGGCAGTGTGTTTAACACAAGCGCGGTCAGTCAGTCACAAGACTCTTCCAGAACAAGACGTCCACTTCCACACACAGTTTTATTAAAACGCAGAAGCCCCAAGGACCTGGAACAGAACGTAGCAGGGCAGACCTAGTTTTTGTTCCAGTTAATTTTAATGAAAACAATCAGCTAGAATCTAGCTGCTCTCTAAGGCAGGCTACTATAGCTGAGGCTTATGGCATCTTCTGTTGGTAACCACTGCATTGAATTTCAGGAGCATCTAGTGTAATAGAAATTCACTGCTGATGATGGCACAATACTCAATAATCATTCATGGTATTATTATCGGATACCAGCACTGTAAGGCCACAACAGCTTTTATCATTATAAATTATAATTTAATTAATTATTAAAAGGTCTGAATGTAGAGTTGTAGTACTGCAGACTGCCTTACAAGTGCATAATTCAAAGAATACCTATAAAAATGAATTATAGGTGAGATTAGGCAACTTGAAATAATAAAAGACAAGCCTTATGATGTCCAGTTCTCTTATTTCTCAAACTGTTGATACAATAATAGAAATGGCTTCTTGTAATAGCTGACTAATGTCACACTTAATAGCTCTGGCTTTAACTTTAAATGCCAAACAGCATCACAGAGGCAGCAGGCACATCCAGGGCTGTGATACTCAGGTAAGCATTCATTTTGCAACCACTTTGCATGAAATAGACTAAGAACAGATACACTCAGCCTGGCAGATGCACAATAGGGAACCCGTAAATCTTTATGTTATGACACCTTAACCAAAGGCTGAATTTGTTGTCCAGTGTTTGCAGCACGCATCTGAAACTACGATATGTGCAATTTGTTTACAGTGCTGCAAATGCGTTGTGTTGCTTACCATTTTGCTGCCTGTGCGACGGAGTTCCCCCTCGGAAATGAACAGCAGTAAATGAGAGCACAAAAATAAGAGGGAAATTCTGCTCCTGGTCTTGTTGTTTTGTAAAGAAAAGGCTGGTTTGGACAGGGCAGAAGCGTAACCTATTTTCCGTCCGTTTCCGTGGGTTTCACTGCAGCAGCGACGCGAGGAAGAGCCGCAGGGCGGGGAGGGGGAGGGGCTTAGGAGGCGCGCTGCTATTGGACGAGCCGCGAGAGGGGCGGGGCGAAACGGCGCTGATGGGCGGTCCGTCGGTACACCACATACGGGAACCCTTAGCTCCACCCCGTCCCTTCACCCCCTCAATCAAACACGCACGAGCTGGGGTCATTCATTTCCATCTCTTATTATTGCACCTAATATTAAAACATTCAGTCAGCGGATTTATAAGGTGTCTCAGTTTCACAAATATCACTGCACACCAGAAGAAAAATTGGCATTAAAAGTGACATTTTTGGTTGGAAAGTACAGCAGTGAGTATGTAAGTATGTAAGTATGTATGTTCAAAATTGTTTGAAATTTTGAATTTCTCTGTTTGAATTTTAAGATGTAATTTATTTCAGTGATTTCGAAGCTGAATCTTTTGCATCTTTACTCCAGTCACATGATCCTTTAGAAATGATTCTAAAAACATTATTATTATTATTATATTATTATGTTATAAACAGACAGTAAATAGACAGTTCAGAGTAACAGCATTTAGCCTATCTGAAGTAAAATCTTGTGCAACATTCTTAATGACTTTATCACTTTTGCTCAATTTAACGCATCCTTTCTTAAAAAAAAAAACTTTAATTTCAGAAAAATGCATGGATCTTTCTATTCATCAAAGAATCCTGAATCAAAATGTGTTGAACTGTTTAAATATTGATTTCTGAAGAATCGTGTGACACTGAAGACAGGAGTGCTGAAAATTCAGGTTTGATCACAGGAATACATTACATTTCAATATATATTTAAATAGAAAACAATTATTTTAAATAGTAAAATTATTTCACCATATTAAAATCAAATTTTACTAGATTACAACCAAAACCTTTAGGATGGTTTTAAAGGGTTCTTACCCACCTTACTTTAAGGTCTTATAGTGGTCTTAGCTTGTTTAAGATGTTAGGATCTTGATATTTCGTTAACACTAGGCTAGAGCGCCACCTGCTGGCTGTATGTTGAGATCATTTCAACAGCCAAGTGCTTATTTTGGTAACCCTCTATTATCAGTCATTTCCAGTTGTGGGATGATAAAGACATATATAATGAGGGTATTTCTGCAATGACAAATGGGTCTGAAAACATCTGCTTGGGTTTGCATGAATGTGTCAGTCCAAGGCTAAAGTTAAAGCACAACACAACCCATGTTTAGCATACTTTATTTTTTCTTTTAAACAGTATTACCTTTTGTAAAAATGCAAAAAAAAAAAAATAGGAAAAACACACCCAACTTACAATTATTGCACATATGCACCGTTACAAAACACACATAAAAAGACACACTAGAAATATATCGATATGGGTAACATTTACTGCGAAAATGCTACATAACAAACTGCATTAACAAGAAATCTCTATAAAATCTGTAAACTCAAATATAAAAGTAAACTTCATCCTCACTGGGTTCTTCCGAGGTAGACAACTGAAAGGAGAACTGCAAAAGAGACAACACTACAACAAACAGGGTAAAGTGCAACTATTGCATCAGATGCACTGATTACAATGCACTGGTTTTCCAGCAGCACCAGGACAAATCCAACACAACTCCCACTTCATCACAAACGACACTAACAGGAAAGGCTCAGGAACCGCTGATTCACACTTCAGTGTGCTGTCTGTTTCTTCATGAGATTGTCTTCTCTCACAGGTGACTCTTAAAGGAACAGCTCTTTGTTGATCCACATGAGGGTGCGCGTGTCGTTGGGTTTGCACTCGTACTCGATACTGTTGAAGCTGTTGCCCCACTGGCAGTGGTCTCTCTTGTTGTAGTTGTAGAACTTGACCTGCCAGACGGTCTCGAAAAGCCCTGCCTGAGTGAACTGAAGTGACAGAAATGACACATCTGTTGTTTTTGCAGCTCTTCAGCCAGTGTTCATCATTTCAAATCCTTATTTCTATACTTATTTCTAAGAGAAAAGCCCATTTGAAAAACCACCAGGTGGTCAGTTTTCACCTGTATGTTGACCTGAACAGGTTGCCTCTCTCCGGATTTGGTGTGTGCTACCCCCTCAGTGTCATACATCCCAGTGTACACTACAGACTGAGGGTCTTTAGACTGCTGCTCCAGAGGAAAAGTCACTCCGCCGATAGTCATGGATCTGAGGAGTGAGACGTGTCGGTGAAACAGGGAGAGACGCTCACAACAACAACAACCACAGCAGCTCAGTTTGACAGACTAGTTATGATTTTTCTGATATCACTGGATATATAAAACCTATTCAAGCTTGTGAATATCATATGCACTTAACGTGTATGAATGGAAAGCATACGATGGAGTACAAAGCTGCAACTCTTTTAAATGGTCCAGAAATTCAGATTGACATATTTATTCAAATTGCTTGGATATGAACACACAAAGAATAGTACATGCATTACAAGCCAGTCAGTCATGGCTGATGCCTTAATCGTCTGGATTTGACTGTCAAAGGAAGCCATCTGTCAGTGCATGAGATCCTGTAGGATAAACCCCACAATCATGGCACGCCATATGTATCGTCACATGCTACATACAAATATATGTGTTGCTTTAAAGTATTTTCATGCATTTTTTTATTTACTATTATCAGTAATAGCATGCTATTTTGTTTAATTGAGTACCAAATACAATTAATATATCTGCAGAGTGTACAATAATAAATCTGGATTATTTTCTTGCAGGCATTATTTTCACTGCTGTAAATATGGTCGTGATCTGTAATTTACATCACAAATCGTGACATATTCATGACAAATAACTCCTTAGACATTGAAATGCACCAATATATCTTATCTCTCAAGGTTGCAAAAGAAGCTTTATTATTTTCGATCAATAACTTCAGTTTCTGACAGACCAATGAAACGTTACTCACGTCGCCTCAACAGCTCCCGGTTTGACGACCACGTCGATCTTGTATTTAGTTCCCGTCAATAATTTGATGGTTCGGGTCTGACCGAATCTCGTCCCGTCCGATTTGAAGTAGACGGGTCCGTTATCCGGAGTCGTTTTCAGAGAAACGCCGATTTTAATCAGCTGGGGGATGTCAGCCATGATGCCAAACGATGCGGAAAGCTGGCGGTCAGGTGCGAGGAAACGTCAAGGTATCTGAGGCTGAACTAAATCGTTACGCCGTAAAGCGTAAAACAACGCATCGCAGAAAGCACGTCCAAAGTCATGTCTGCTGTTCCTGTCCATAATCTGCACGAGAACAGTAATCCGCGCTAGCGTGTGTCTGTGACCTAATGAGATCAAGAGAGAGGCGGTGGAGCCCACTTCAGATTAACCCATGCTGCATTCCTGCGTTTGGGTGATTGGGCACTCAAAATATGTGACTTCCAGCACAGCAGGCTTCTGCTGCTCACTGATATCAAGTGTGAGGGTATCACCTGTGTTGCAACTGAAGAATGGACTATATTAGCATGAAAATCTGGCAGGCTATACTTTCTTGGTTTTTGAACATGCACCCTGACAATCTCCAGCATCATGTGGTTTTGGGCATCAAATACAAAGGTTTTTCTGAAGTAGGCATGCTCTGCGCTGATGAAGGGGAAAAACATCTTTATAAACAGAAATTCTAATGGTTTCCACTACAAATACCATTACAGAAGAATTACAAACTCTCAACCAGACAAAAACATTACAAACGGTTTCCTGTAGTGTGCATATTCCCTTAGGATTGGGTGATTTTACCAAGCCACCAATAAAAGGCGATACATTATCCACATTTCCATTAAGATCAGTATATAAATGGCATTATACATTTTGTGGTTTTTATTTTTCTTTCTTTTTTCCAGGAGGGTGTAAATTATATGGTAGACTTATATGAACAAGAATCAGAACAATGGTCTCAAATCACAAAGTCATTATGCAAATAGCACTAGGTAATTATTTATTACAGTACAATATACAGGTATGTGCCAAAAAATATTAGTATGTTATATTAGTTCACTTCACAAAAAGTGAAATATTTCAAGCCTTTATTTGTTTCAATTTTGATGATTATGGATTAAAGACAAAAGAAAAACCAAATCCAGTATTTAACAAAATTAGAATATGTGACCAATAAAAAAGGATCTTGAACACATGTTCTGAAAAGTGTGTTAATGTACTGTATTATGTTCTCAGTACTTTGTTGGGTCTCCTTTTGCACTAATTACAGCATCAAGATGGCATGGAAGCGATCAGCCTTTGACACAGTTGAGGTGTTATGGTAGGCCAAGTTGCTTTGATATTGTCCTTCAGCTGGTCTGCATTTCGGGGTCTCTGTTCCCTCATCTTCCTCTTGACAACACCTCATAGATTTTTAATGGGTTTAAGTCAGGCGAGTTTGCCGGCCAATCGAGTACAGTTATTTCATGGCTATTAAACCAGATACTGGTAGTTTTGGCTTTGTGGGCAGGTGCCAAATCCTGCAGGAAAATAAAATCATCATCTCCAAAAAGCTTGTCAACAGCGGGAAGCATGAAGTGCTCTAAAACGTCCTGGTAGACAGCTGAGTTGACTGTGGATTTGATAAAAGACAATGGACCCACACCAGCAGATAACATGGCTCCCCAAACCATCACTCACTGTGGAAACTTCATACTGGACTTTAAGCAGCTTGACTTTTGTGCCTCTCCAGTCTTCCTCCAGACTTGATTTCCAAATGGAAACTAAATTTGCTTTCATCTGAAAACAGGACTTGGGACCACTGGGCAACAGACCGGTACTTTTTCTCCTTAGCTCAGCACAGACGCTTCTAAAGTTGTTTTTGGTTCAGGAGTGGCTTCTACAGCTGTAGCCCATGTCATGCAGACGTCTGTATGTGGTGGCTCTTGATTCACTGACACCAGTCTCAGTCCACTCCTTATGAAGCGCCCCCAGATTTCTGAATCGCCCTTGCTTGACAATCCTCTCAAGGCTTCGGTCATCCCTGTCACTTGTGCACCTTTTCCAGCCACATTTTTCCTTCCTCTTAACAGAGTGTTAATATACAGGTGCAGGTCATATAATTATAATATCTTCAAAATTTGATTTATTTCACTTAATTCCATTCAAGAAGTGAAACTTGTATAATGTATACATTCATTCCACACAGACTGATATATTTCAAGTGTTTATTTCTTTTAAAATTAGAAAATTAGAATATTGTGAAAAGGTTCCGTATTGAAGACACCTGGTGCCACACTCTAATCAGCTAATTAACTCAAAACACCTGCAAAAGCCTTTAAATGGTCTCTCAGTCTATTTCTGTAGTCTACACAATCATGGGGAAGACTGCTGATTTGACAGTTGTCCAAAAGATGACCTTTGACACCTTGTGCAAGAAAGGCAAGATACCAAAGGTCAAAAGAGGCTGGCTGTTCACAGAGCTCTGTGTCCAAGCACATTAATAGAGAGGCGAAGGGAAGGAAAAGATGTGATAGAAAATAGGGATAACCGTGATGGTTTTGGGTGCCATGTCATCTGCTGGTGTTGGTTCACTGTGTTTTCTGAGGTCTAAGGTCAACGCAGCTGTATACCAGGACATTTAGAGCACTTCATGCTTCCTGCTGCTGACCAACTTTATGGAGATAGATGCAGATTTAATTTTCCAACCTGCACACAGTGCCAAAGCTTCCAGTACCGGGTTTAAGGACCATGGTATCCCTGTTCTTAATTGGCCAACAAACTTGCCTGACCTTAACCCCATAGAAAATCATTGGGATATTGTGATGAGGAAGATGCAACATGCCAGACCCAGCAATGCAGAAGAGATTAAGGCCACTATCTGAGCAACCTGGGCTCTCATAACACCTGAGCAGTGCCACAGACTGATCGACTCCATGCCACTCCGCATCCCTTACAAAAATTAACCACTTACTAGTAACCATGGTTTAACTATGGTTTTTGTATTAAAACCATAGTAACTACAAATGATCCATGGTTTAACCATAGTTTTTTTGTTGTAAAACCACAGTAACTACAGAAGAGCCATGGTTTTACTACAGTTACCATGGTTTATCAATGGTTTCTGTAGTAAAACCATAGTAATGATAAAATGAACCATGGTTTTTGTAGTAAACCCATAGTACAAAATGAACCATGGTTTCACTGCAACCATGTAACCATGACTTATCTATAGTTTTTGTAGAGAGACACTGAAATGGAGGAGCACAAGGAGGTAAGTACAGGGTGAGTATATAACATTCAAAGTAGGTAATCAAAGTCAAGGGTAATCGATCAAATGAGCACGGACGTCTGTTGCTGTGTGGTGTTCGGTTTTATGGTGCTCCGGGTGATGGTGGTAATGAGTGGCAGATGTTGGTGATTAGTATTCTGGGGAGAGCGGGCGTTGTGATTGGCTTAAGTCCGAGGTACGTGGGTCCCTTTAAGATTATTAAACAGATCACTCCCATTTCATTTCGCCTAGAGCTCCCTGCCAATTATCGTATCTCACCCACCTTTCATATCTCCATGTTTAAGCCCGCTGCTGACCCGGGAGGAGAGAGGGACCAGGACGAGGTCGCTACGGCAGAAGTCCCTCCCCTGATTCCGGATGGAGAGAACAATCTACCAGGTCAATCAGATCTTGGACTCCCGGTGGCGGGGAAGAACTCTATAATACCTTATCGACTGGGAGGGGTACGGTCCGGAGGAGAGATCCTGGGTCAACTCCAACGACATTCTGGACCCGCTTCTCATCACCACGTTTCACCTGGATCACCCGGATAAGCCGGCCCCTCGTCCCCGTGGTAGACCCCGTCACCGAGGACTGGCTTGCTTCGGGAGCCGCTCACAGGGTAGGGGCTCTGTCACAGACAGCGCCTCTGTGGCTCTCTCCGACTGACAGCGGCGGGAACCTTCGCCCGCATACTAAGGTTCCTACCCGGACTCTTTTAACCCACGCACCTAGGCTGATTTGCACCAGGTGTTCCGCATTAACTCGCCTTTACAAGGCCCTGACTTCCTCCCATTCAGTGCGAAGTCTTATCGTCCAATGGAGGTATTTCTGAGCGTTTATTCCCGTCTTTGTTTTCCCGTGTATGACCCTGGACTGTTTCTACGACGTATGATTCTTGCTGCCTGCCTTGTTGAACTCTGCCTGTTGATCGATTACTCTGCTGGACTGTCTACTACGTACCTGTTTGCTGGTGATTCTGACTTCTGCTTGTTGACACTGAACAATAAAGCTTTGCACATGGATAGCTTCTGAGAATCCGTTACAGAAACGGGGCACAACACTGTAACTGGCAAGCCGTCAATCTCGCTGCTGTTTTCACTGCTTTCAGGTGAGTTTAGTCCCCAATTATCACACACATATCACATACAAATGTTCCAGAGACTTTCTTACATGTAACTGACATGTTTCGGTCGAATATTTACTTCGCAGAAAGTCCGCTAGCATCTCAACTGTTTTCAGACAAACATAGGCCAGCTCTGAAGCTTGAGCTCATGTTTATGAAAGTTTGGGCTTTTAATCGCATCTGTATGTGTATATGAGAGATTTTGATAGCTTTGTAAAGTGTTTGCTGTCAGTTTTTCAGTGGTTTACTCGAAGTTGTCTAACTTATTTAGCCTAAAATATGCGCTGTATACTGTTAATCGGTGACATCACTTAGATGGAGCACAAATTAAATTCATGTAACGTCAGTTTAAATGTGCTTTGATCATTCATGGTAAACAGATATTGATAAAAAATGTTCTGTGGTTTCAGGAGTGATAATATAATCTTGCTGACAGAAATGCAGGAAACACAGGTGAGCATAGAAGAAATGTAATATATAAAGACATACTGTACAACATATATTTCGAAAATATTTATATGTATACATTTATATTCATATAATTATTTTATATAGAAATATATATTTAAAGGAACCGTATGTAAGAAATGGCCAAAACTGGTACTGCAATCACTTTCAAAATACTGTTGAGCGGTGTCTC
>JAUCMR010000153.1:74426-89897 GCA_032357425.1 Enteromius argenteus | reverse complement strand
TATGTGTTGTCTGGTTTCAAGGTTACCTTATGTGTGTGCGTGAACTACCCTGCCTTCCTGCCTGCCTGCCTGCCTGTTTGCCTGTCTGGAATATTAAAAGACTGTTATTTCGTGAACTTGGATTCTTGGTTCGTTCGTTCCTGCACCACACACCCGTGACAGTTGCAGGCAGCCCAACATAAGATATTGTAAAGGAGGTAGGTGGTATAATGCTGTGTATGTGCACTAAGTCATGTTTATATGTACAGCATGTAATTTAATTTCTATAGAGAATTCATTATTACAGTGAAACAATTTGCTGTTTTTATTTTGTAAATTAGCAGAAAACCATCTCTACAACTGCAGTGCTTTATCACCATTATTAAAAAGTTGAAGTTAATATTTTGTCACGTGAGAACAATTGCAACAATTTTCTTTCAGATGATGTAACTGCTGTAATAAAGCCTATATCATAGAATAGTAACTTGTCATTCTGTTTTTATTTTGTAGATGATTATTGAATACAGGCTTAAATTTTAATTTTGAGATACTTTGTTAAGACCATGGTTAAACTATAGCCATACAGCCATAGTGAATTTGTGGTACTTTAAAACCATGGTTCGCACCAAAAAACCATGGTTACTACAGCCAAAGTTTACTACAGTTTTACTATAGTATTACTACAATATAACTGCAGTAAAACCATGGCATCAGAACCGCATCAAAAAATGCTGTTACTATGATCATGGTTAACTACAATTTTACTATAGTAAAACCATGGTTAATTTTCGTAAGGGGTAGCTGCAGTAATTCAGGCAAAATGAGCCCCAACTAAGTATTGAGTGCTGTACATGGTTATACTTCTTATGTTCATACTTTTCAGTTGTTCAAGATTTCTAAAAATCCTTTCTTTGTATTGGTCTTGAGTAATATTCAAATCTTCTGAGATACTAAATTTGGGGTTTTCATTAATTGTCAGTCATAATCATCAAAATTAAAAGAAATAAACACTTCAAATATATCAGTCTGTGTGGAATGAATGTTTCACTTCTTGAATGCAATTCTAATTATATGACCAGCACCTGTACTTCGATACTGCGCTCTGTGAGCATCCAGTTTCTTTTGCAATTGCCTTTTGAGACTTGTCAATGATGGTCTTCTGCACAACCATCAAGTCAGCAGTCTTCCCCATGATTCTGAAGCCTACTAAGCCAGACTGAGACCACTTCAAGGCTGAGGAAACCTTTGCAGGTGTTTTGCGTTAATTAGCTGACTAGATTGGGACACAGGGAGTGTACAATGTTGAACTTTGTCATGATATTCTAATTTTGTGAAATACTGAATTTGTTTTATCTTTTTTTTTATCTTTAATCCATAATCATTAAAATTGAAACAAATAAAGGCTTGGAATATTTCACTTTGTGTGTAGTAAAGTGATATAACATACAAGTTTCACTTTTTTAAACAAATTATTGAAATAAATAGACTTTCCCTCGATATTCTAATTTTTGGCATATACCTGTATATTAGTGGTATTGAGTACTGTATATCACTGTGTGATAACAGACCAGCTCAGTGCTTTTGTGTTTGTCTTCATTTTCCACTCTCAGCTTCATCTAAAGGCACAGATGAGGTAATGACATAAAAGTTTATCTCATGTACCAACTCTCACTTCCTTTTAAAACCACGTGTGAAAAACACCTGCAATTTGTTTATTTATTTATTTATTTTTTAACATATATTTTCATTAAATAGTTCAGTAAAAAACTGGATGATGTTTTCAATTCTTAAACAGGTGCTACAGCAGTACTCTCTATTATTCTAGATAAAATTTAACCGCCATTTAGTGACCACAAACATGCACCACACCACTCTCCTGTAACACTTCAGCTATCTTCATTCAACTTCCTGTGAGAGCATTGTTTCTCTAATGTGATTCGTTTGTTGCACTATTATTCTCACAGAAGGTGTAGCCTACAAAATATAGTTCATTGTGCACCAAAATAGGTCATTGTCAAGAACCAGTTTTAAGCTTCTTTGCAGATGTTAAAAAAAGGGTCATATTAAGGCCGGAATGGACATTTGACAATTTTTTTTTCTTTTCCTTTTTTTGGAAAAAGCTAAAAAGCACAAAAAAAACAAAACCTCCTTTACTATTACTGACATGCGTAAAACAATCATGCATGCCCATGGGCTTGTTATCATTCAACACAAGTGTATCGTTTGCCCTCTGACTCATTTGATTTGTGAGCTGAACACAGAGGAAACTAGCTGACCATGAAGTTGCCTGTCAGGCAGTGCGCAACTTCCCTTTCATCAAAATGTGTCTATAACTGTCAACTGAGGTTACACGTCAGACCAGACACAAATTCAGCTCAACTGTATGGGTCTTACATTCACCACTCCCTGGAGACTCGAGACTCGCTGCTTTACTTCACAGCCATGGAGCCAACAACAATCAGAGAAGGGTACTTAGTGAAGAAGGTAAGATGTGCTTGTATCTGTAATAACAGCTGTTCTGTGAGGTGCTTCAGGTGTACAATATGGAGAGTTATGTTTTCTGTAAAATGTGTCAGTGTCAGTATCGCTGGTGACCTTAAAAGGAAAACACTTTATTTTAGTCTCTGAACTGCAGTAGTTGCATATTAGCATGCATATTACTAGAATATTAGCCATTTATTAGTGGTAATTTAGCATATATTAATGCCTTATTCAACTTGACCTTCTCTACTTATACCCAATACCTAACCTTAACAACTACCTTACTAACTTTTCAGCAGCAAATTATGAATTAATTGAGGGAAAAGTCATAGTTAATAGAAAAAAGTGTTATATATTCTAAAGTGTTATCAAAACTTTTGCTGATAAAGATATTGCAAATAAACTCTTTATTTAAAATCATTGGACTACATAAAGAAAAAATAACGAGATGTTGCGTTGTTCATCCAACCGCTTCATTTTACACCTTTTAAAGTTTTAGAAAGTCTACATCAGCTAAATTAAAGAGAATTTTGCAACTAAAGATTAATCCAGTATGGCATTTGTGTGTTTGGCTTTTAGACATAAAGTAATGGTGATATTTTGAAGTGCTGGCACTGAACAATAAAGCCTATATTAGCATAAAATTACCATGGTAGGGTTTCTTAGTTTCTAAACTTGAACCATGTATGATGGTACTGATGTCATGTGCTGATGTTTTGTCATGTTTTTCCATGAAGTTGAACTTGCCCTATTTTGGGAATAGATGTAGAAATATCATCCTCCTCTTACAGTCACACAGTCATTGCAGCATGTACCATATATTTCAATTTGTCCACCCTTTATTTATTTATTTAGGGATTGAACCCCTAAAAATAGTTTTGGAAAAGGATTTAATATAATATTCTTTAACACTGTAATGAAAATAAAACTAAATTTGTGCGTCAGGGTCTGGCAGCTGCAACTATAGTAGTTCCACCCACAGCTGTATGCGTGAGCTAAAACACAGAACTGAAAATGACCTAAATTGACTGTTTACACTTCACTAAAAAATTTTTGTGTCCTGGAATTCAAACCGTGCTGATGAAATCCTTAATAACAGCTGAAATCTTTCCTTTAGCTGTGGATTGAAGCTACTGTACTTGTTTGTAGCTCAGCACTGCTGCTGCTTTTGTGTTCAGTGTTTGGGATTTTAGGAAGTGTTGTTATTTTGCAGGGGACGGTGCTCAACTCGTGGAAGGTGTTGTGGGTGGTGTTAGCAGATGATGCAATCGAGTTTTACAAGAAGAAGACAGACAACAGTCCGAAGGGAATGATCCCTCTGAAGGGTACAACTCTGACCAGCCCTTGCCAGGATTTCCCTAAAAGAACGGTGACAGAATCAGACGTCTTCAAGGCCAGTGTACTGCTGACATATCTACAGCTTTTCATGAATATCTTTTAAATGCTTTTTCCAACAGCTGGTGTTTAAGGTCAGTACGGCTAAGAACCAGGACCATTTCTTTCAAGCGACTCACCTGGAGGAGAGGGAACTCTGGGTGAAAGACATCAAGAGAGCCATCACTTGTTTAAAGGGCGGCAAGAAGTTTGCCAGGAAGTCCACGCGCCGATCCATTCGCTTACCGGAGAATGTGAACCTGAGGTATTTTTAGCCATAACACTGGATCATATTTGAAATCAAATCATATTTGATCTCAGTGGCATATACCTGTTTTGAATTCAGCTCATCTTATCCAAAATGTTCGTTTTCAATGACTGAATAAAAAAAATGTCTTTTTTCTGCTAAAACATAAGACATGGACGGTAAATATAAGCTGTTAAAACACTGCCTTTGTTTTGTCCGTCTGCAGTGAACTGTATGTTTTAATGAAAGATCAAGACAAAGGAGTGAAGGAGCTGAAGGTGGAGAAAGATAAAAGGCTGTTCAATCACTGTTTCACAGGTAAAATGTTAATTTCAGCTCCAATAGTAAAATGAAGAACTACACCAAACCTGTCCTACCACGAGAAGTATTACATGACACAGCTGAATGATCACAAAGGCTTTTTTCTGTCGCACTTATTAATAGTTAGTAAGGTAGTTATTCAGTTTAGGGCTATATGAGTACTAATAAACAGCCAGTATAACAGGCATGCTAATAAGCAGCTAGTTAATCGTGATAATGGCTCCCTATATTAAAGTGCTACCGTTTTTTTAGAGGAACTTATTTAATCTCTCTTTCCATGAGTTTTGTTGACCTGTGGTGGATCTGCTGCAGGTAACATAGTAATCGACTGGTTGATTTCTGAGGGCAAGGCCAGAAACAGACCCGAGGGACTGATGCTGGCCACTGGACTGCTGAACGAGGGATTCCTGCTGCCCGCTGGAGACGTGTCCAAAGACGGCGCTGAAAAAGGAGCAGAGTGTGTTTTCCTGGACCAAACCGAGGCTCTTTATTACTTTGTGAGTTAACAATCAAATAAGGCACTCTATTATCAGCTCTATTCCAAAAGTCCCCATGATTTCTATAGTGCTGTATACAATGCATACTGTTTCAAACAGAAACACTAAAATAACAAATCAATGATGCAAAGTTGTGTCACTGTTCAGCTCACTTCAGTTCAGGTTTTGTCCTTATTTAGTTGCTGATTATATTGTGGAATATAAAGTGTTTGTCTTTTCTTTCAGAACTGTATGACATAAGCTCACAGTTGCAAGTTACAAGGTCAGAATTGCGGTGGCAAATAAAGTACAGAAATACAGAAAATACTAACACTGTGAACAAGTGATCGATCTCAGCTGCAGCTTCAGCGCCTATTTATAGTCAGTTTATATAAAATGTTGCATCCAGCTCCTTTCTGTTTGAGGATTATGATACCATACGTACTGAGCTGCCTATATAGGCAGTATTTTAAGTCATCATAAGCACTCCTGTGACATGACGGTCTGCGACATGAATATAAACTTAAAGTATATTGTAAATACAGAATCATTCATTTAAAATGGTTTGTTTCCTAGCATTATGTTAAAGTGAAACTGAACTGAGTGAAAAGAATCAGTCATTTAGGACACTGGACATCCAATTCTGGAATAGAGCTGGACTATATTTTAGCTGTATTGGACACGTTCAGGAGTCTGTTGTTGAGGGTGTGCATGTGTTGGTCTGCAGGCAGATAGTGGCTTCTTTTGTGAAGGTTACTCCAGCGATGAGGACGTGATTGTGAAGGAGGAGTTCAGAGGGGCCATCATCAAACAGGGCTGTTTGTTGAAACAGGTGAGGGTCGAACAAACACATGATGAATGATCTTGTGATGCTGATTGGTGGTTGAATGCGTGATTAGACGAGGGAGTCTCACAAAACCTGTGATATCAAGCATACGTTTCAACCCCAAATTTGATTAACTTAACAAGCACTGACTTCAATGGCTGTAAATTGTGTTCTTCTTGCAAAAGATAAATATTTATAAGAATACAAGATGTTAGACAATTTCTTTATCATTTCACAGGGTCACAGGCGAAAGAACTGGAAAGTCAGAAAGTTTATTCTGAGAGATGATCCTGCTTATATCCATTACTACGATCCCACCAAAGTAAGCATGTTTCTGCCTTTTCTCAAAATTGGTTTGCTTTGTTTTTCATGTCAAATTAAGACCGTTTGGTATGATCTGTGTGTTTTTGTAAGGGTGAGGATGATCCTCTCGGCTCCATTCACCTGCGAGGTTCAGTCGTGACGGCGGTGGAATACGTGCCTGATGGTATCCATCTAAATAATACAGCTAAACACATTTCACCAGCCATCACTTTACAAATATGGCAACTTAATGAGACTAATGAATATCACAAAACCCACAAAGAACATGTTTCAATTCAAAATTCTCAAATTCTTTTTCGACAAGATTTAAATGAACAATTGTATTAGCAAAAAACATAATAAACCATTTTAAAATGGTGCATAATGTAATGGCTTTAGTCTTAATGTAACAGACTGATTTTGATCAGCATGATTAGTGTGATCAGATCAACTCAGAGTTTTGCTTTTAGAACAATGTGTTCAGAAGTTATAATAAAAAGAATATTTAACTGGTGGTGGCGCTATGAAGTACATCGTAGAGACACAAGAGCTGGTCTGATTACTATTTAGGACTACCTCTACCAGTGTACCAAATTTCATCCTTTTCTTATGTACTGTTAATAGGGCTGCCATAGACTCCCATTCATATCGTAAAGAAAATCTACAACCCCAATTCTGGAAATGTTGCTCCCTTTTAACGCTAAAGTCTGTCTACACTGAATGTGACAATTTGGTGCCATTCTTGCTTGATACAAGTTTCCAGCTGCTGAAGAGTGTGTGGTCATCTTTGATTAATGACACATCAAATGTCCTCTATAGGTGAAAGATCTGCAGGCAGGTCATCTCAGCTCTGGATCCTTCTACTATAAAGTCATGCTGTTGTAATGCTGTTTAGTACTGTCCTGCTGAAATACACAAGACCTTCTCTGAAATAGACGTCATCTGGAGGGGAGCATATCTTTCTCTAAAACCTTTTATATAGCTTTCAGCATTCATAGTGCCTTCCAAAACGTGCAACAAAGAGCATCCAACAAAAGTCTTTGTCTTTGTCCCTTACACACAGAGATTTATCCAGTTTCTCTGAATCTTTTCAAAATATCTTGCATTTTAAGCCCTTTGTTGCCCCCGTGCCAAACTTTTTGAGACCTGTAGCAGGCATCAGATTTAAATGAGCTCATTTAGTGAAAAAATTTCTTAGATTAAACATTCGCTATTTTCTTTATGTTCTATTGTGAAACGTAAAACGTTAGCTGATTTAAATGTTTTTAGTCTTTATTTTATTCAAATGTTTTAAAAAAAGTCCCAACATTTCCAGAACTCGAGTTGTACATTCACTAAAGATGCTACAGCACATTTAGTACATAACCCCTAACAATAATATTGTTTGTAAATTGTAAAGTATTTATGTAATATAGAAATTGTTTCACTTAAATGTTTCCCTCTCTTATGAACAGCCAAGAGACACGAGGTGGATGGCAATCTCTTTGAGATCATTACGTCAGATGAGATACACTACTACCTGCAGGCTGCGACAGCCGACGAGCGCAAGGACTGGATCAGAGCCATTCAGAGCGTCTCAAAGATGGGAAAATAACTGTATTAGATCCATCCCGTGGTCTGGAGAACCACTCGCTTGTTAAAGACACAGGGTGAGGATCTGTGTGAGGATGTGTTTTGTCTACTCTTCAGCATTTTCTAAAAATAAAAAATTCCAGTTTGTTGTTTTTTCTCCTTCCGCATTTGCACAAAAGGCTTTCTAACAATCACGTGACACAATCTCTCAAGTAAAAAAAAACAAAACCTCACACTAAGTTAGAGACAGGATGTGGGTGAAATGTGTTGTTTCACCAGAAACTGATAGTAAATGGCATTGATCTGCCTGTCCAGAACTGTCAACACACTGGAGACATCTTCAGTCTTTAGCATTTTCCTGTTTTCATGTCAAGTAGTAACACTTCCTGTTTCTTGTTTTGAGTCGGTCTAGATATAGAGATGTACCAGTCTGATATTGAGGAGGCGAAACACAAAACAGTCTCAAAATATCCCAGCTCTACTCATGCTCACTATTCTTATATATAGGTAGTAACTGATTACATGTCTGGATTACATAATGAGATCCCAAACATGAAATACTTGTAATTAGGCTAAATAGCCTTTTAAAATACTTATATTCAGTCTACAGTTACTTTTTATGGATTACATGGTTATATATTATTTACACAATAGCAAAAAAATATATATATATATATATTCATAATTTGTTGTTTCTTTATAATTCATCTTTGATTTTTTATGCAATGGCCTACTGCTTCTATATGCCCAGAAAGCCACAGCATTTGACCACTGTTTTGATATTGCATCAACAACTTATTATTATTATTATTATTTTTTAATTATCTGATGTAATAACCTTGTAGGTTATTTTACCATGTCTTTCTATGTCTTTGGAAGGCTTTTGTCTTTCAGACACATTAAAATGCACAAATACACAAACTTTTTAGTAATCTGATCCTCTATCACCTAATTTATTTATTTGAAGTGTCCCTGAAATTTTAAAATACATATTTTAATAATGAAGTGTCCCATTTGTAAGTTCATAATTCTCTGATGATGGTTATAGTCACATGACATTCAGGTAAACAAATTGAATATTTCATTTTAATTTGAATGATTTTAAAATTATGTATTTTAAACATTTCTACACACACACACACAAACACACATACATATATATATATATATATATATATATATATACACACATGAAATAACATTTTTTATATTTCAAGTGTGCTGTATATGTTAAAAGTTAATATGCTACGTGTGTTAAATTGTGCAGTGTACTTGTAAAGCTTTCATGTTTAATTTATAAATCAAAATAGAGTTCTGAGTGTTTTTTATACAAAAGTATTTATACTTGCGTAAGAAATGACATGTGCTATATAAAACATGATGAATTTGATCAAGTTGATCAAAAGTGTATTTTATAGCTGTTGTACATTTTCTGAGCAGCACATGGCACTGTCATCAATCCCCTGAGGATACTTTTAAGTGGGTTTAGTTCACCCAGATATGAAAATACTGTTATTAATTATTCACCTTCATGCTGTTTCAAACCAATAAGACCCTTGTTCATCAATGATTTAAAGAAAAACATTAATCTTAATTTGTGGATGGGTATCAGGATGAGTAATTAATGACAGCATTAATGTTTTTTCTGAAACTTGCAGGGAAAGCAGAGTTTCAGAGGCTTCATTTCAACTCCTGCTTTTGACTTTTCTTGTCATCAAACAACACTCTGCTACAGAGACAGCAGCCAATGAGCGTGAACTAGTAAAACGTTTACTAAAGTCTTTCAATATTTTAAGCATGTTTAACCCCTTTGTATAGCAGCCCTTAACTGGTCCATCGTAGATACATTTGGGCATGAGGGTCTCAGATGCAATCCTATTTATTTCCTTTTTTAATATATATAAATATGAATTTATGCATTTAAATAATATAAATAATATAAACTATGAATTTATGGATTAAAATAATAAAATAGAATTCTTATTTACTGATAGAAGTACCATCGTGTTTTTGTGTTGTATTTAATATTTTATTTACTTAAGTAAAAAAATCAACAAATCAACAAATAAATGAAATGAAATGATAATAAATAATAATCATTTTAGTAATTTCGAACAGCCAAAAAAAAGGGCCACTATTTGGATGTAGAACTCAGTGTCTGCATTTAGGCCCAAAACTATAAACCATTGTTGTAAAAAAGTTGTTGTTACAAAAAACACTGAACAAACTATACAGAAACTATATTTGCATAACCTACAAAGCAGCTCAAATATTAACATACAGTAATAATTATTGTATGTGTTTTAACAAAAACTACAACCCTCTCGTTTCTACTGTAAACCCCTCGTTCAGTGCTAATAAGTTTGATCAGCTAAATGTGATTTTAGTTTATCTGAGGGATGAGTATATTCAGACATTAGATGCCGCCAGTCTCGTACTGGTTTTCGTTTTTTTTTTTTTTTTTCGTCTCATAGAATTGGAATATATTACCGTCTGGTATTATTATTACTGTAGAAATACTGTAAAGTTTTGTATTATGTTTTGAACTCAAGTTGAACAGTTTCGAAAACAGTACATATGCAAATTGGCCAATAAGCACAGCCAGTTTTGTGTGAGAAATGAATGTTTGTAATGTGAAAGGTGTAGTCACTGAATGCATTTTATACCAAAGCAATGATAAATTATCCACATTTTATCCAGACAGACTGTGCTCATGAGTGCAGAGTTTAGAAAAACTCACCTAATATTGAAAAATTGGTCCCTTTTGTATAAACAAATAATAATAATAATAATAATAATAAAATATTTAAAGCTATATAGCTTTGCAAATTAGTTACATGCACTGTATTCTACTGTAATCTGTTAAGTTTTTGAAACATATTAATCATGTAAAGCATCTTCAACGTAGATCAACAAAGATGGAGTTTACTGTGGGCTGAAATAAGCATATGTGAAGCGGAAACAGAGGTGTATATAGATATACGAAGCAGCGAGGACATATTTTCACACAAGTTTGCTGTTACCTCAGAAAACAGCAGGAACGCACAAACTTGACCTTTGCCTTTAGATAGCATTTAGTATGCTGTGAGTGAAGGGTGTTAAAGCAGGTGTGTGGCACCGCTAGTCACACTGAGTGTGTGAGCACATTGAAAGCAGCCTCATATTAGAATCTCACACATTACTGAAATAAACTAAACCCACTTCAAACAATTCAGATGTAGCTGAACACAATTAGTCTTTCAGCGTCACTGCATCTATGCAGAAGTGGACAAATGAGTAAATGGAAAGTTGTACTGTAATATAAACCTGGACCATGTGACATTTACTGCTGTGAATTCTAACAAGTGTCTTTCTTGTTTTGTAAAGACAATTTGCAAAAAAAAAATCTTACCTGTTTGTGTTTCGTGAAGAATTTGTGACTTGTGACTATGAAGTGGTAGTTCAAATTTGAATATAATATTTACTGCTGTTCTAAGATGAATAGTGGCAATAATATACATGCAATGGAGTGGTTGCATTTCATTAAAAAAGAAAAAAGAAATGTAACCACACACATATGAGTACAGTATGTGTTTGTTCCTGCAGATACATGTACAGGACACAAGAGGGCAGTAAATGTCCAAAGGAAAAAAGTAAAAATACTACTTTTGATTTCTGTTGTGATTGACTAGTGCAGTGTATTATTAATCTAGATGTGCCTCAACAAATGCTGTGTATATAATGTTTATACATTAAAGATGATAAGATTTTTGTCCTAAATTGTGGTATACTGGGCATTCAGATGCATGTCTCTCTTCATATAGTTTGTTTGATTGTTCAGCTGTCTGCCATCACTGAAATGAGTCTACAAGATGATCTTACGGATCTATTTACAGCCATTCAGTGTATGCTGTTACATTGTTGTGTGTCTGTAAAACATAAATTCAACATGACTGACTCAAATACGTTTAATAATATACTGTACTGTACATTTGTTCAGCTGCAGTGCAAGGTGTATCTCTCTCTCTCTCTCACACACACACACACACAGAGACAGAGACAGGGGAAATGATATTACAATGATTTCTGAAAAATCATGTGACACTGAAGACTGGGAAATTCAGCAATAAATTACATTGCTAACCTGATTTTACCAAGTGCAATGTGTCTTTGGATCTTTGTTGACCCTGGGACAACATTGTGATTAACCAATCAGTTTTGAAGAAACACTTTACAGTTTTTGTGAAGTTTAGGCTTACAGTCAGTGTTTGGTGCTTGTACATCAGTGTCAGTCATCTATCATTTCCTCTGATTTTAGGCATTACTCATGGGTAAGGGTAGGTTTAGATGTAGAGATATAGTCAAGACTATATTTTTGCATAAAATGTTGTACCAAGTGCAAATTACACACAGGAATTATGATGATGATGACATCTTAGTATTACTGTTTTTACTCTAATTTAGTCACATGAAATCAGTCTTTATACGCACAAGAAATCTTACTGAAACTTTTGAGTAGTAGTGTATAGATGACACATACGGGCACATAAGTTCAGTTTTGATCTCATAATCTTTAATAATTCATGCATCAAATTTTTAATGTGCCTTTACTGTGACATCAAGAGGATAGAAGGAATGAAGACAACAGAAAATAATAAAACAGTGAGTTTAAACCTGTTTACATGTAGAGGCTTGATCTTTGGGACGGTTTGAATTGTTGTTTATCAGTAATAAATTATCACAGTTTTCTGATTACATGACCAGCACATACTTTAGTCACAGAAAGAAACCAATCAGAAATCCACAGCAAGAAATGAGCAGTCCAAGTACATTCAGTTCTAAGCGCATCTAGAAGCTTGTTAAATGTGATATGAATGTTAAATCAGATGTTGTCATAGGATCACATCAAACAAAAGAGAGAAAGGATCAGACAACAGAACATCAACTCAGAGTCTACATGACATATAATGATCTGTATCAAGCTGAACAAGCTCGGTTTCTGCTGTTCCTGTCAGAATACTAAAGAATCTGTTCTGTTATTATTGTTTATTTGTTTTTTTACATAGCAAAGGATAAGGAAAATAAGATTATTAGGAATATATTTAACCAATCCATTCAGCACAACAGATTCTTGACTGTGTTTGCTGTAGGATTTTGATCAAGTTTCCCGTTCAGCTGGGGATCCGACACAGCCCTGAAATTGTACAAAAGTAAGGTTGTTGATGATTTTTGCAGATGACAGCATTGCCCCACAGACCTCCATGTTGGCTTTTATCTATTTATGCTAATAACCAGACGGATGTGGACCAGTAGAAGACTTTTATCACACATGCAGCCTTTGATCACAACCAACCCTGTTGAAAATAACAACAACAAAAAACAGCATATGTTGATTAGGTATGTTTTATGTTTTACTTGTCCCTTAGCCGGTGTTGGCATGAAGCTTAAAGCTGTAAACATAAGACTGAGTTTTAATGTAGACATAAATGTCACACTAGCTCAGATTAACCACTTAGCAGTGTTCAGCATGGTGATGACTGAAGGGTAAAAACTGTTCCTTAGTCTATTTGTTTTTGTCTTTATTAATCTGAAACGTCTGCCTTCAAACAGTTCATGTCCTGGGTGTGATGGGTCCTGAAGAATTTTCTTTGCATTCCTGAGACAACAGGAGCTGTGAAGTTCTTCAAGTGAGGGGAGAGGACAGCCGACTATCCTCTGAGCGACCTTAATGACCCTGTGGAGCTCTTTTCTCTGTGCTACTGTGCAGCTGGAGAACCATGCACAGAGACAGTAGACCATGATGCTCTCTACCGTGCAGCGGTAGAAGGACGCCAGCAGTTTCTGTGGGATGTCTGGAATGTTGTTCTTCCTGAGAACCCTCAGGAAGTAGAGTCTCTTTTGGGCCTTCTTCACTACCTCTGCAGTGTGTGTCCCCCAGGTCAGGTCCTTGCTGAAGGTGACTCCCAGGAAATGGAAGTCTGAGACCCTCTCCACACAGTCCCCGTTGAAGATGAGTGGCTGGATGTTGTCTGCCTTCTTCCTAAAGTCCACGATGAGCTCCTTGGTCTTTGCTGTGTTGAGGAGCAAGTTGTTATTCCTACACTACACTGCCTACAGGGATGAGGTGGAGCGATTGACAGACTCATCTCCCCCAGAGATGAGCCCTACGACAGTGGTATCGTCAGCAAACTTGACAATGGTGTTGCTGTGGTGGGCATGAATGCAGTCGTGGGTGTAGAGGGTATAGAGCAGGGGGCTCAGCACACAGCCCTGTGGGGAGCCAGTGCTGAGACTGATGGGTGTAGAATAGTGGGGGCCAACTCTAACCCTCTGAGTGCGGTCACTCAGGAAGTCCTTGATCCAAAGGCAGGTGGAGTGTGGAAGTCCTATGTCTGACAGTTTGCTTACCAGTGTGTGCTGGAGGATGGTATTAAACGCAGAGCTGAAGTCTATGAAGAGCAGCCGTGCGTAGCTCCCCTGCTGCTTCAGGTGTGAAAGAACAGTATGGAGCACAGTGGTCACAGCATCTTCCATAGACCTTTTTGCTCTGTAGGCAAACTGGTGGGGGTTAAACATAGGAGGAATGAATGACATGATGTAGTTCCTGACAAGCTTCTCAAAGGCCTGTAGTCATTAAGACTAGTGATGGTCTGTTTCTTGGCCAGAGGCACTATAACAGATGAGTTCAGGCAGGGTGGCACAATGGACTGGGACAGAGACTGGTTGAATATCCTGGTGAAGACCTCAGCCAGTTGATCTGCACAGTCCTCCAGCACACGCCCTGAGATGCCGTCAGGTCCAGCTGCCTTCCGCAGGTTGATAGTCTGCAGCATGCGTCTCACCTCGTGCTCCCCCACTGTGAAGATGGGGTTGTTGTTGGTTTGTGGATGGGGTCCGGCTGTCTCTGGAGTGTCCACCTCAAACCGGGCAAAGTAGTGATTGAGTTCCTCTGCCAGCAATAGATCACCTCCCACAGCTCCGGTACTGGTCCTGTAGCTGGTCATATGCTGGACACCCATCCACACCTGCCTGCTGTTCTTGCTGTCCAGATGTCCCTTGATCTTCTTCTTATAATCTGACTTGGCCTTTCGGATGCCCCTCTTCAAACTAGCACGGGCTGTGCTGTAGAGGCCTTGTCACCAGACCTAAAGGCAGTATTTCTCTCTTTCAGCAGCCTCTGGACTTCTCTAGTCATACAGGTCTTCTGATTGGGGTAAACGCAAATATGTTTATCCTCTGTGACAATGTCTGTGCAGTTCTTAATATAACATATTACACTGTCACTAAATACCTCCAGGTCAGGCTGTTCAAAAATGTCCCAGTTGGTCCTACTGAAACAGTCCTGCAGCTGCTGAGAGGCTCCATCTGGCCAAGTTGCAACTGTCCTTGTGGTGTTAGGGGTGGTGTAGGTGGTGTTACCTCCTAAGTGGGAGGTAAGCTGGGATAAAAAACAGTGATGCGTGGTCAGAGTGGCCCAAGTGTGGTAGCGGTGTAGCCCTGTTTAATGTTTGTGTAGACTTTATCTAATGTATTAGCTCCTCCTGTAGCACACTTGACGTGCTGATGTAATTTAGGGAGCACAGGTTTTAAATCCACATGGTTGAAGTCCCCAGCAACAAGGCCCTGCAGCCTCACTTTTGTTTTCTCTCTCTCCGCCGCCTTTATCACCTGCCCGCGGAGATGATAATCCACGTAGAGCCGGGACTCCTCGCTATGTCTGTCGGAATGTCGTGGGAGCGAAGAAACTCTGGTGAAACCAGGGGTGGAGTGGGGGGGGGGTGGCTTCTGGGGCTCCAGCCCCGAATGTTTTTTTAAAAGCCCCAAATCTTTTGGGTTTGTTAATATTTTTGTCAAACATCTAGTTTTTTAACACATTATACAGAAATGATCAAAACAGTTCAATTCCACGCTTC